>JADNSB010000060.1:0-122823 GCA_019695575.1 Angomonas ambiguus | reverse complement strand
TTTTTTATTTATATTTTGTTTTATTTATATTTTGTTATGTTTTTGTTTATACATATATTTATTTACATTCTTTTTTTTTTGTTTATATTTTTTTTTTTATTTATATTTTGTTTATATTTTTTTTTTTTGTTTTTATTTTGTATTTTTTTTTTTTTATTTTTTTTTGTTTTTTTTTTTTTTTGCTTTCACTAGCCAATCCATAAAAAAGCCCAATTTATCCACCGTACATATTGTCTTACTCCAAGTTCGTGTGGAGGAGTATCCCTTTATCCGTGACGGAGAAGAAATGTGACAGCGTATTCCTTACATTCGCTTCCCACTCCAGTTCCTTTTGAGCCAAATTCTGTTTGGGATACTTCCACACATCCGTTACACGTCGCACAAAGGTTCTTCCCTCTCTTAGTTTCTCCCTCGCCCGTTTTTCCTCCTCCCGTTTCCTCCTCACCTCCGCCGCGATAGCAGCGCTCTGAGTACGGTGCTCCTCTCGCGTCAGTTCCGTCTTTTTGCGGATTCTTTCTACCTTTTCTCGTCGTTTCCGCTCCAATTCCTCCTTTATTTTTTCTATATTATGGATACGAGACAGACCACTGGAAGGGATGGGCCGTTTGGCCTCCCGTGCGAGGACACGATTGACTGAGATGAATTCTTCATCGTCGAAAGGGCAGAATCGAGTAGGCATCCACTGATATTTATCCTCGGGTACGGTGACGTCAGTATCCGGGGCGTTCCCAATCGTCAAGGAGAACAGCTTCACCTTTATTGGATTGAAGGTGATGGTGTTGGCGTGGTTTTCATACAAAACAAAGTCCACGAGCTGTTGAGCGTCAGTGGGGTAGTCCAGTACCACATCGTCTTTCCGCTGAGGGGCGGCATCTTTTGGGTAGCGCTTCAAGTGCATATCAAAATAGTTGATGGCATGGAAACTAATAACAGGATCCTTGCTATTGTAAAAAGTATCCAAGAGTGCCCGCATGCCGACAAAAAGTGCGGGTGCCCCTGGTAACTTTAGGTGTCCCGCGATGGAAGGTTTTTTATCCATATTAATCCAGTAGAAACGTACGGGAGTGGCCCCGAGGGAAGTACTGTGACCCAAATTTCGATACCGTTCCGCGAACTCTTGTAAAATCCGGTGCTGTGTTTCAAATAGAGGGTCACTGGGGCTCAGGAAGGCCAGAAAAAACATGGTACGTTGCTGACGAAAGAACTCATAGTGTAACTGCTTCGTATTCACTAGCTCCCACACAGGATGGCGTCCCAAGTCTCGTAACGTTTGGTCCTTTTGTTTGATCATAATCGTTGCCTTGGACATTATGGACTTTCTTGCCTTCATCGCCGCAGGAATCGCTCCGCCTCCACACGTAATGTTAAGCGCCGCTGATGTCTGTCTGCGTGCCTTGGCCAACACCTCCTCGTAGGGGGCATAGCACAGCTCCTCTTGAGTGGCAGACCACCCCTCCCCAATGTCTTCCAGCGTCGCGAAAAACATGGCACCCTCCCCTGCGGTTTGGGCCATCGCAGAAAGGGCCGCAAATTCGATCATCTTTTCCTTTGAATCGTCGGTGTAATTGAAACGAGTCACAATGACTACAGAGGGTGGAAAAATAACGGTCCCGTTGCGTATCATTTCATCCCGCTCTTTCACCGCAGAGTAGATGTCATTGACACTTTGAACGAGGTGGACGGTGGGAAGCAAACGCATCGTAAACATGGCCGGAAATCCCATTGCGAACACTCTCAAATCGACGAGCGGGACAGCAGATTCGTTTACGGGGAATACAAGAGAAGAAACGCGATGGGCAGTTTCCTCTCCTAACAGAGAAAAATAATTAGTATCATCAGGGTGGGCGTAGGTGAGTTCAGTCGGTGCGACAAAGAAGTTGTCACTCTCCTTCACAGAGTTGTACAGCGAGGCTTGATCGTCCTTACCGTCCTTCACCTGGACAAACCGAATCTGAAAGGGTAACTGATCCACCTCCGTAATCCCCAACCACTGAAAGGCGGGAAGTAGTCTATTCATGAGTGTATCCATGAAGGGGCCGTACTTGGTGGAGATCTCATTGGTGGGCTGAGTGGAGAAGATGCCGATGGTGGGAGCACGTCCAGACCGCTCCGTGAAGCGGTTGGTGCTCTCGGTATCTCGCAAGATAACAGGAGAGGTGTCTAACCCTTGGACCGTGACCAACCCCAGGACGAGAAGGAACACGAAACAGGAGATCACTGTAGTATGTTTCATGATTTCGAATACCACTGAGTGAAATGGGAAACTAACAATATACGTATATATATATATATATATAAATATAAATATATACTTTGGATAAAGAGGAAAGAAAAAAGAAGTAGGGAAGTGTATAAAGTAGTAAAAAGAAAATAAGCGAACGCTAGGAGGAAGGAATAACCTAACACACACACACACACAAGTTAAAAAAAAAAAGTGGGAAAGAGCAATGGTGATGCAGTTACAGCCTGGAGTTACCTCCTTCCTTTGAGTAGTGCTGCGCCGCGAGGAGTACAATGTGACGAGCGACCTCGTACGATTTAACAAACGATGGAATTGGAAGAAACTCAAACCGGGAGTGGAAATTATGGGCTCCGGTAAAAAAGTTGGGAGTGAGGAGACCCTTGGTCGATAAAGCGGCCCCATCCGTCCCTCCACGCATGGGTATTATCTTTGGGGTGACACCCGCGGCCTTCAAGGCGTGCAACAGTAAATCAATCGCCGTGCGATCGCCTTTGATCGCGTTACTGATATTCTGATACACGTCCTCGATTTTAATCTCCACCTTTCCCTTTGGATACTTTTCTTGAATCTCTTTTGCCACCGTTTCCATCTTTTTTTTTCGCTCCAGATAAGCGTCCCAGTCGTGGTCGCGGATCGCGGCAGTGACCGTTGCCTTTGTCGGTGTCGCTTCCATACCCAGGAACCAGTAATAACCCTCTCGCAGCTCGGTGTGTTCTGGGGTCTCTAGTCGGTCGAAGGCGGCTATATAATCCATGGCCATTAGAATCGGATTCACCATGACGTTTTTAGCAGACATCGGGTGCGCGGTCACCCCAGTGAACGTTATACTAACACTGGCCGCATTAAAACACTCGTAGACCACTTCTCCCAGTTCACAACAATCCAACGTGTAGGCGAAATCGACTGGAAAGCGTTTCTTCAAATCCAAATGTTTCGCCCCTAAGAGACCAATCTCTTCATCAGGCACAAAACAGACGTAAATGTCGCCATGTGCGTCCCCTCCCCCAAGACCCGTCACCATCTCCATCACTGCGCTAATGGCCGCCTTGTCATCTGCCCCCAACACGCTGGTCCCATCGCTGAAGAGGATCTCCTGTCCGACGTACGCCTGTATCTCGGGGTGCTCCTCCACCCTAAGCCAGATATCGTGCGCTTGGTTCAACCGCACATCGCCGCCCTCGTATTTTATTTTTTGAGGGTGGACCTGTGGACTGAGACCGGCGTCGAAGGTGTCCAGGTGACAGATGAAGCCTATGGTGGGTCCCCCTTTCGTGTTGCCCGGTTTAAGGGCGGTTACCGTCGCGTGTGCATCGCATTCCACACAATGAAGACCGGCGGACTTTAACTCCGCGGAAAGTAACTCGGCCAGTTCTTGCTGCCCAGGAGAGGTCGGTAGAGAGACGCCGATATTCTTGGCATTGCTTTGCGAAGGGATGGCACTATAGCGCAGGAATCGACTCTCCAACCGCTGTGCGATTTTGGACATTTATATATGGATAAAAGAAAAAAGAGAATGGAGGAGTGACACCTCTAGGATCGCAAAAAAAAAAAGGGAGGAAAGGGAAAAAGAGTAGAAAGTATACTAACTTACACAGATTGAAAGCCACAACTTTTAATCCTCTCTTCTTTATCAGCATTGTTCCACCTTCCGAACGGAAAAAAAAAAAAAGGTTAACCAGAATTTTTGTACATCAAACAGAAAAGGTAAAAGAAAAAATGATACGTCTACATCGAAACATGGACTCTCTCTCTCTCTCTCTCGGTCAATACTGTATAGTCTTCTTGACTTGTTCAATCTCCGAAGTCTCTGTCCCTCTCAAGCCCTTCAGGTACTGTACCACGTGAGGGGGCTGTGTAGCGGCGTCTGTCATCGTCTGCGTAGAGATCTCCTTCGGGGGGTCCACCTGTGTGGCGTTCTCTCGTCTGAAGTGGGACGCCACCGTCTGAGCCGAGTGGGTCCGCATATTCATCAAATTCACCAACTTCAGTGCCTGGCGCCGCAGATCCCACTCATTCCAGCGATAGTTACGATCAAAGTAGGAATCAATCTGACCCGTCTGTGTCGCCACATCCATCTTGCGGCCCTCCACGTGGCTAAGGGAGGTGGCCTCCACACTCCTCGAGCCGGCGATGTACAACTCCCCTGGCAGAAATGGGTCCAGCCCCAAGAGGAGAGAAAGAAACGGCTCCTCCTTGTTGCACCCTTTCAGACAGGAAAGAAAGTACTGAAGGGGGTTGAGGGCAAAGGCACGGAGAGAGGGCTCGTCACAGAAGGCGAAGAACCACGGCTTGTAGAAGGACAGTCGCCCACTCCCACCCTCCACGACAATGAAGCCAGGGCACGACGGGTCCTCCTCGGGGTTCCGTCGCCCCTCCACTAGCATTTTCTCCTTGTGGTAGGAGACCGGACAGAAGGACCGAAAGCCGTAGAGCATCTGCGGGAAGTGCTCCTGTACCGCGGCATCCAACGTGTGAGGGGTCTCGGTCGTGTACCGAGCGCGGTAGTCCTCCATGGGGGCCCTAGTGGCCAGCGAGGTGTCCGCCACCTGCGCCAAGGCGACCCTCGCGACCGACGGTAGAGGAAGAGTGGACCGTAGCGCCTCCTCTGCAAACCGCTCCGGTAAACCGCTGACATAGGCGGTTTCACTTCCCATGGCTAACGCGATCAGCTCCCGTAGTTCATCGAATTCCTCGGCGATCCGTCGACCCATCGTGTACGCATCCGATAGCTGAATAAACTTGGGATACGCAATGTTTTTGGGGACATTATTGACCGTGTTGGAGGCCGACTTATTATTGTTCGTGTTAAGAAACATCTCTTTCAGTTCGTCTAGGGTAGTGTTATAGGAAGGTAACACTACAGTTTCAATACGGGTTTGAAGGGCGGTGTGCGTTACAGCTAGATTCAGTAGTACATGCTTCACGGCTAGGATGTGGTGATACTCGCGCAACAGTAACTTCTTCTCCTCGCTGGACAATGGACAAGTGGGTGCTTTAAGAACCGCTAGTGTCTTCTCCAACCGGACCATCACACGATCGAGTATCTCCCTCAGTCGATCTCCTAAAGCGGTGAGCGGGTCCGACAGCTCCTCTCTAATGTCTACAATACCCACCCCAGGGGTCTTCCCAACTTCTTTGTAGTACGTCCGTATCCCCCACACTACCCGTCCGAGTTCGTCTAGCTGCCGTTGTTTCTCGACAGGGTCCTGCTTGGAGAAGGCGACCGCCTGAGCTCGTGGTAGTACCGTACAGAGCACCGCGGCGGTGTCGCGTTCCACGGAAGCGTAATCAGGGCTTCTATTGTCTAACTGATTGAAACTATGTAATATGTAAAGCGTAATGTCGCCCAGTATCTCTTCCGGGGTAGCATTTTTCTTCTGCACGATGGACTCCACCAGCCGCAGTCCCACCGCATGGTGCTTTACCTCGGCATTACGTCTGGCGCTCATCACCGTTTTCTTCGTCGCCTCGCCCCTCGTCCACAGCAGCAAGGCACTGAGGGTAGGGAAGGAGCACCGCCTCAGCAGAAAGTCTACCACATCCTCCACGAGTGTCTCTATCTGCTCCGCCTCCTCTCCCACATTGCCGGCTTCATCGGTCTTGGGGGAGCCCAGCAGCCACAGTCGAGCCAACAGTAGTGCCACCTCCACAGTGACCGCTCCAGCAGCGGCAGTGGACTCGGTGTGGGCGTGTACGGTCTGCGTGGCCTCAGTGGTATGAGAGGAGGCGGAGGCGCGGAGCTGATACCGACTAATGATTTCCTCCGCTACCGAAGGAAACACATCCATTGGCGATCCGAGTGAAGTTTTATTTTATTTTATTGTTTCACTTTTTTATCTTTTGTTTTTTTCCCTAACCAATTCGTAGAAGAAAAATAGGAGAGTGCTAAAGTTTGTCCGGCAGCTTTCAGTTTTGCAAAAAAAAAAAAAGAAACAGAAAACAAAAAACAAAAAAATGAACCACAGAAGAATCACCTCGACATTACATATTTTTTGTTGTTGCTGGTGGTTGTTTTATTCTTCATCGTACATTAATATACAAAACAGTTCCCTGGTGACAGAGCAAATAATTGAAGCAAAGTGTGAAAACGAAACAAACAAAAAAAAAAAGCTACATGGTACAAGAATAGTACAGGCAGGGTGGAATGGTCACCGCACCGCAACTCACGGCGCTCGACGAGAACTTTTGCTGCGACTGGCCACCCGAAGTTGAGCTGCAAAAAAAGCGGCACTCGCGGGATCTTCGTCGTATCGTCGCTTCAGTTCCGTATCCCGGATCCGCTCCGCACCATCCTCCTGTGGGGAGGGAGAAGCATTCTTTTTTGTGGAGACCACTCCTTCCGAGAAGGGAGCCGATGCGGAGGATCCACCCTCCCCGGCCAACGCGGCAGAGCGCCAATGCTTAAAGTTTTCCAAAAAGGTGCGCTGCCGTCGCTCGAGCTGAAGGGATAAACTTTGGGAAGAGGAGGTTAGGTCAAAAATACGTTGCGTGATTTTTTTATGGAGCGCCGCGAGCTGGACAGCGGTAAGGTGTTCCACCGCCTCCTCCTCCGAGCCGTAAATAGAAGAGACCTCCGCCGTCTCCTGAACCCCAAAGTCCGTCGGCTTGGCCTTCATCTCGGAGTGGATAGACTGAATCCGCTGCTTGAGTGTCTCCACCTCTTTTCCCCATTCTTTAATACGCCGTCGGTCGTGCTGAATGGCGCGCAGCTGGGACGCTCCCGCAGGAGACACCTTGTACCGCTCAAAGGCCTCTTCCTCGGTGAGCTGCGCCATCCCTTCCGTGGGAAGAGGGCGTCGAAAGGCCGAAAGGGTGGGGAAGGTAGAAAGGGGTTGACAGGGGGCCGCGGTGGGCTCCGTGTTCAACACCACCACCGCCTCGTGCCTCTCCTTCGGTGAAACAAACCCTCCCCCACTCTCTGGTAGAGAAGGAACAGGGGGCCCTTCGCCAGGAGCCGAATCCACAGAGCCCCGCCCTTCTTGACTGGGGGGAGTTGTCAGTAGAGAGGCACGCAGGGCGGTCGCGGTGTGTGGGCGCGTCATACGCTGCTGTGGTTGCCTCCCCACTGACCCGAACGATAAGCCGTTGGTTTCCTCGAGTACGCTGGGCGCGTACACCATCGCCTTTGCCTCTGAGCGAGCCGTCGACCGCTTCCCTTTTTTGACCTCGGGGGGGTAATCCCTGGAGGACTGAAGCTGCTGCTGCAAGTCGGCAATTATACGATCCCTCTTTTCCAGCTCGTCCTTTAGGTAAAACAAGGAGGCCTGTACCTCCCGTATATGATTCAACTTCACCGACGCCGATTCACCGCGAAGAAATGCCGCGATACGGGCGTGCAGGGCTAACTTGTCTTCCGAGGTGAGGAGGGAGGCGGAACCGGTGTCCCCGCTCCTTAGCTGCGACTGCAACTGCAGCTCCGACTGTAGCTCCCCCACCTGTCTTTCTAACTGCTTAATCCGTATCTCTGGACTCCACATGACGTTCACCGACGCAGAGACCGGCACTCGTCGTATTCTTGAGACAAACTGAAGGGTCGTAACGAAGGAGTCCACATCCCCGCGGAGTGGGTGAAGGTGGGAGATAACGGTAGTCAAGCACCGACCGCCTATGCTGCCTTTTAATAGTGTAGTGAGTTTACTCTCTCGGTAAGGGATGTGGGAGCCGCCGTCGGGGGTGTCCTTGGCGAGGCGGAGCACCACTTGCTCCAGCGCGGAGAGAGAGCGGTTGATGGACTGCACCCACACTCGCTCCTCTGTCCCACCACTGGTCACCTTGCAAGGGCCAGCGAGATCTACAAAAAATAACTGTGCAAAGCGCAGTTCCGCGTCCCCGTCGCCCACCCCACGGCGCTCCAGTTGAATCGAGAAGACGCGATGTCCCTGTAGCGGTGTCGGTGCACTCAGTCCAGAGAGCAAGGCCTCGATGGCTGCTGTTTCGGTGTCGCACGGACGGTTCACTACCCCACGCCATACAGGAGAGCCCTTTCCATCCATTACTACCGTCGGCCGCCCTTCCTCCTCGCCACTGAGGGGATCCGCTAGAAGGTCTCGTATTTCCTCCCCCCGAAGGAGAACAAAACGAATACTAATAGTGTACTGACGGACCCCACTGGCCGCAGCGACACCGCTGAAGAGTGCATGCAGAGCACGGTGTACGACACCCCTCGTCGCGTAGTCCTTACCTCCGAACAAGGAGTACGACCGCCCGGACCCGCTGTGGCCACAGCTGATCACCGTTGCCGAGACTCCTTGCAGTACCGAGTTCACTAACGGGGCGGTGGTGGCCTCGAACACCTCTTCCTGAGAGGACCCGTTGAGTACGCCGTCTAGAGTGAACTGTTGGGGGGGAAGCTCCCCGTGCAGAGAGCCTTTGGCAGAGGGCCCCCGGACTATTTCAATGGTAGTCTCTGACCGTAGGCGCACCTCCTCACACCGCTCCAGAGTACCTGGAGGAAAACGGCAGAAAGCACGAACTCGTCCCTGAGATTGCATGTCCACTCACATCATATATACACAACCAATAAAAAAAAAAAGAGGTAAAGAAGGAAAAAAGTATAAATATATACACCTATGTGTACACAGAGAGAGATAAAAAAGGTGATCAGTTCTGAAAAAAGGGACAGTATAAAATAATACCAAGAAATACTGAAGTATGTATATATATATATATATATATATATATATATATATATATATGTATAACACAGCGTGCTGTTATTTAAAACATAAAAAAAAACTATACATGCAGTGTTGAACTGTACTACACCTCAATTTTCCTTTTCAATCCCGAAAGAAGGAATGTGAAATATGAACACTGATTTTGATTCCTTATATAAGTTATAGTGAGACACTGATTGATCTCACCTACCAAAAAAAAAATATATAATTTACATTATAAACATCAATTTTCAAAAAGAGAACTATCTATCTATATAGGATAGATAGATAAATAGATAGATAGATAGAGATGTGTGTGTGTATATGGGGGATCAATGACTGTATGTATTGCAAGTCAGTGACATTGCGCTCCTTTGAAGACCAAAAGCAAAAATGAGTGGAAACATATTAGTTGTCGTTATTGTTGTTTTCTTTCTTATTATTCAACCCCGAATCCCAGGAAACAGACGAGGATATAGTGGTAGGTTCACTTTTTTTAATAATTACTTATTACTACCATTTTCTATTTTTTTCCTTTAATGATTTCAATAGAATACGAAGTTGTTGGATATTTTTGTTTCTTTCTTTCTTTGTTTTTGCTTTGCCTTCATTATCCTTTTTTTGTTTTTGTTTTCGATTTGTCTTTACTTCATTTTTAAGTGTCAATCCCCACCACTAGGAAAAGAGGAGGAGGAGTATTTCCAAGAGAGACAGTTTTAACTCATCTGGAGGGTGTAAATGTTACCAAAGTGGTCCCCGCAAGCCACCAGCCCATCGGTGCCTACGGTCAAACAGTACACCGATGCTTTACAGTACACCTGCGCCTCCACCTCCCCCGTCGTGAGGTTCAACACATACACGAACCGATTATTGCCGGCGACGACGATGTAGTTGGTAAAGCCCCCTGGAGCGGCACTGGAGAGCGTCCAGCCAATCTTGGGTCCTTTTTTCCCCGCTGGAGGAGGGGGGACCCCCATCACCTCGTGAGGGGAGAGGGACAGCGTGCAGGTGCCGGTGCTGGTGGACCACACTCGAAGTTGACTCTCATCGTTACTGACGATGTGGGCGCCATCGGTGGAGTAGCTACAGGAGAGAATGATGCCGGTGTGGCCGGTGAGAGTGTAACGAGTCTTTGCCGTCGTCGCGCTCCACACCCGCAGCGTTTTATCCGCCGACGCGCTACACACATACGCCCCATCCGGACTGTACGCCACCGCAATGATAATCCCTTCATGGTTGGCATAAGACAGCCACTCCTTCCCCCGCCGGGTATCCCACAGCCGACACACCCTATCCTGACACCCACTCACCAGGTACTTGCTATCGGGGCCGAAACAGCAGCAAATTACCACCTTGGCGTGACTGAAGGTCAGCAACTGCTTCGTCGTCACCACGTCCCATAGGATCATGGTCTTATCTTTACTGGTGGTGGCGAGGTACTTGCCATCGGGGGAAATGGAAGCACTAATAATAGTATCGGTGTGGCCCGTAAAGATGCCCACCTCGGCCTTTAAAGCCAGATTGCTGATGGTGATGGAGGCATCCTCGTTACTACAGCTAGCGTAGTCCTTCTCAGTGGGTGAGAGCGCGATACATTTTACTCGGGTGGGGTGGCCAATAATGGTGGAGTAAGAGAAGTCTTTCAGGACACGGCCAAACTTGGGCTCCCCCTCCCGCCGCTTCTTTTCCTCCTCGACGATAGAGTTGGGCTTGGTGCAACACGTGTTGGTTACCGAAATCAACCCAGACAGCGTCGTCGTGGCGGTTTCCATGGAGGCTAACGTCTGATCCATATTTTCCATATTTTCCACATTTCCGTTGTTTTTTCCTTCCATCACCACATCCATTTCATCGACGTACACGTCAAAATCATTAAAAGTAAAGAAGCGAGTGCCGTCTCCACTCTTCCGCTTGTTTCTGCCCGAACCACCCATACTGAGACTGGGTAACTCCAGAGCGGGTTTACGGCCAGCGAGCCGCCAGTGTTTCGCTCGGGCTTCATCTTTCGATATCACAATATCGTCGTAAATAAAAAACTCTTCTTCCAGGGAAAGTGGGGCCTGCTGACGCTCTGACTCCAGATCTCTAGCCTGGGTGGAGCCTCGGTAGCCGAGGAAGTTACTATTACTAATGGAAAACGATCCCGGAGAGGAGAACTCGGAGAGAGAAATATCCGAGAGACACGAGTCGCGCCTTTCTCTACCAGAACCGCTTCGTGTCTTGGACAGTGTCTTCCGAGGGGTGGAGGAGGGTGGATCCAAGAACGGCTGGGAGGTGGCGGAGTCTGGTCGGTTGGCGTTTGTGTAAGGAGAGACTACTTTACTATTTCCGTTGGGTGTATCCGCTGCCGGGGTTGCAGGGTAACGGTCCGGTGTCCCTGAGGGAGACGGGGTGGACTCTACAGGATTGGCAACGCTACCACCGCAGCCCATCTACTAAAGCTATATGAAGAAAAAAAGGGGAAAAAAAAAAATAAGATGAACTTTTGAATGCTATAGAGAGACTGATACGTAGGCGATGGGTAAAAAAAAAAGAAAGACAGAGAGAGAGAGAAGGAGTGTTAAAAGAAACCGCCGTGGTAGAAGGGATAGAAAGGCAAAGAAAAAAAAAAAATCACTCTGGTATAAGAAGACAATAGTTTCGCTTTCTTTCTCAGAAGAAGGGAAAAATAAAAAAAAAACAGCTTTGGAGCGGCACGGTATACCCCTTTTTTGTTCCTATTATTATTATTATTATTTATTTCCTCCTCCTGTTTAGCAGCTATTTCACCTTCACCGCATGTGACTCCGAAAGACACCGTTCGTTGTACATGCAAACGTTGGGTCCGGGGCGGAGGACGGCGTGCAGAACATCTCCAGCGGGTCGAGCTCTTCCGTTAGTAGAAAGGAATGGTGTAGACCACTGACTACCTCCTGGACACTATACGGCAGAAGGCCCGTCACTAACTTGATCTGCTTGTCAATGATAGACTGCCGTGGGATACTGTCGGCCTCTTGTTCCGGATCGAGCTCCTCGGGTCCAAGCTCCGTCTCCATGCCGGTGGAGATACCACTCTCCCCAAACACATACACCTGTCGGTGCTCCTGACGGGTCTCACCGGTCGCCGTGAGGTCGCAGCAGCCCCGCTTGCAGCCCGGGTGAGGACCCTCCATCACGACCGCGGTGTGTTGGCGACCACAGGAAATACTCTGCACAATGCCGCTTGCCACAAACTCTAAAGCCACCACTCGGTAGGGAGCCAGTACCCCCTCCGTGCGGTTACGCGACCCGCACTGCCCATTGGCGTTATCCCCCCAGCAGAACACCAGTCCCGTTGACGTGAGAGCGGCGGTATGAAAAGACCCACAGGAAACCTCCACCACATAATGAGCCTCCAAGGCCCCCTTCACTCGAGTAGGGGTATAGACAGGGTCCTTGGAGTGGTGCCCGAGACGGCCCTGGTAGCCCACCCCCCAGGTGAACAGCTCCCCCCTACGATTGACAGCGCCGCTGTGCCACTGCCCTGCATGCAGACGTACCACCGGGCAGCTGGGGTCTGGGAAAGAGAGCGGCTGTGGGGAGAGCAACACGGAGCGCTTCTCACTGCTAAAGGACTCGGAGAGGAGAGGGCTGTTCTTGAATCGCTCCTTGACCTCCTCGGGGGGTCCTAGGCCTAGACAGTCGACGAGACCCCAACTGTACACCTTTCCGTCCTCCGAGAGGGCGAGAGAGAAAAAACTGCCGCAGCTGACCTGCACAATAGACTTATCCAGCAGGCTCTCCACCAATCGCGGGGACTCAATTTTTTTAAACTTGAGGTCAAAGTAATCTGGGCCTAGACCGCTTTGGCCGTGGTTGTTATTCCCCCAAAAGTAGACATGGTGGGGCTCCACAATCGCCATCGCGAAGGCGTACCCCGACGACACAAACTTGGCGGGGTACCGTTCAAACAGAGAGACGCCCCGCGGCACCAACACCACCGCCGGTCGCTCGACCCCCGCACCAGACTCATGCCGGTGCATCGTCCCTAACCCTAGCTGTCCCCAGTCGCCGTTCCCAAAGGTGAAGACGCGACCGGTGTGGGACCGCACCATGCTATAGTTGGCCCCTAGGGTAACCTGCGCCACCCGGTGCCCATGCGGCGCCACCTTCACCGCGACCGGCCGGTGACAGTCCAGAAAGTGCTGGGTCCCCAGCTCCCCATTCGACCCACTCCCCCAGCTAAACACCACCTGCCGCCGGACCCGGTGCTTCACGCTCAGCAGCTGTATGACCCCACCCACATTAAGGAAGACAGCGGCGGCGAGTACCCCGGAGGGAGGGACACCAGGGGGGATGGACAGCACCCCGTGCCTTAAGTAGTTGAGGATGGGGGCGAAAAAGTCGGGGTCTAGATCGAGTAATAAGTTCCCCTTTTCATCCCGGTCGACGGGGAAAGCGTTGGGCTCCCTTTCCTGCCCCAGACGGCGTCTCAGGTGGCCGCACATGGCCGTCAGCACCGAGTCGGGGTCCTGACAGAGCGTAGTGAGGGTCGTCGTGAAGGGTCGGCCGCCCACCATCAACCGCACCCAGTCGCTGCGAGGGACGCCACCGCCGGTGAGCTCGACAGGGTCAGCGTGCTCCACCGTGAAACGTACCGGGTTCCCAGAGCTCGCCAGGCGGGCGGCGGAGCGGGGGTCGGGGGCGGGGCGGGTCTCGCTCTCCGAGTGGCGTAGGTGAGGGGGTAAATCGATACGAATGACGGTGTCTCTGGTCACCGTTCCGTCGGGCCGCAGGGTGAGGGCGGATGAAACACCGGAATGGGTCTGTACTGGTGGGTCAATCATATCAATGTCCTCCCCATCGTCATCGGAGACGTCGCCCATCTCGCTACAGTATATACTACCTACGCTGCACAAGTGTCAAATGAAGATCTGCTGAGAATAAGAAATGAAAAAAGGAAAAATAGGGAAAGGGAGGGATAAAAGGAATCGGAGGAAAAAACAGTTTTTTTTTAATAGGTATTTTTTTCTGGAAGAGGACCATAAACAATGAAGGGGGTTGATAGCTTAAAGTTTTTAAAGAAAAAAAATGTTTGGTTGGAAGTACACACTTCAAATTTCATTCGATTAAATATTAAGGAAAAAAAAAAGAGGGAAACAAAAAAAAAAAAAACTAGAAAAGAACAAAAACATAAACGTATACGTACGCCCTCAAAAAATCATTATTAGCCATTTTCTGTTAGTCTTTTTCTTTTTAATACTCCACTTTTAGGGGCTTCTTCCTTTTTTCTTTTGCTTATTTACTTATTTTTTTGAACATCATAACCGTTTTGCTTCTTTTGTTGCTATTTTTTTTTTTAAAGTTTTAATAATAATTTCTCTTATAAAAACGCTGGATTGACACCAGATCCACAGTGAACATACATACATACACACGTGTGTGTGTGTGTGTATTAAAGTGTAGGTGTATGTACGTGTGTAAGTATAGCGATATAAGCTGTGGTTCCCCCTCCGCCTACTTCTTTTCCTTCTTCTTGAGCTCCGCCAACTCGGCGCGGAGTTTCTCCACCTCTTCCTTCAGACTGTCGTACGTCGGTCGCTCCACCTCCCCCTTCATAAAGCCCTTCTCAATCATCCAATTGTCATCGGCAAACTTGGCCATATAGTTGCGAATACTGTCAGGGAAGATGACCACCACACGCTTGTCCTTCCCAAGTCCCTTCGCCGCCTCAATCACGCCCTGCATGGCGGAGCCACAGCTACCCCCCACCAGCAGCCCCTCGTGGCGCTGTAGTTCACGGGCGAGGTCGAAACTCTCCTGGTCGCGGGTCTTCACCCATTGATCGACGTATTCTCGGTGGCACACGCCAGGCACAAAGTCATACCCGATTCCCTCCACCTGGTAGGCGATCGGCTCCGCGGGGCTGTCAGGGTCGGCGAGGATGCTGCCGTAAGGGTCGACACCCACCACCTTCACCTCCGGCAGCAGTTCCTTGAGACGTTTGGCGACGCCGGTCATCGTCCCCCCAGTGCCGGTGCTCACCACCACCATGTCCACCTTCCCCCCGCACTGGTCATAAATCTCCTGACCCGTCTTGTAGTGCGCCTCGTAGTTGGACTTGTTATTGTACTGATCCAGCAGCACATACCCTTTCTCATCCCTCAGCCGCTTCGCAATACCGATCAAACTCTCTGGATGGTCATAAGGGAGAGAGGTCTCGGTGCGGATCACCTCCGCGCCCAGTCGATTCAACGTCACCTCCTTCTCATGAGACATCTTCTTTGGCATGGTGATGATCATGCGGTAGTCCTTCGCCGCCGCCGCCATGGAGAGACCAATGCCAGTGTTTCCACTAGTCGCCTCCACCAGCACAGAACCCTTCTTGAGCGTCCCTGCCTTCTCCGCATCGAGCACCATCTGCCGCCCTATCCTATCCTTGACGCTGCCGCCGGGGTTCATGAACTCCAGCTTGGCCACCACCTCACACTGCAGGCCGTGGAGCTGGGGGACCTTGTTCAGACGGACACAGGGGGTATCCCCGATGGCGTCCAACACAGAAGACAAGACTTGCTTCGAGCGATCGAACCAGAAAAAGTTTCGTCGTAGCATTGAGAGAAGGTGTGAAGAGATGATAATAAAAAAAAAAAGGGGGTGTTTTAACTTTTCTTTTTTTTTTTTTACTTCGCTTTATTTATTAAAAATTTTCCTCTCTTGGGCAGAAAAACACAAACAAGTAACTTTGTTAGGAAAAAAAAGGAATGGGGAGGGAAAGACATTCAAACAGAGAAGGTGGTGGTGATGATAAACAAAAGAAAAAAAGATTTAAAACCCCCTTTTACGACCTAACAAAACATATTCTTTCAAGAGCAAAAAAAAAAAATATATCCTTGCGAATTTTTAGTATATATATTATATATTTAATCAAGGTAAGATACATAGAAATCAAATTAAAAATACAAAAAAAAAACAAGTGGGTTCCAAGGAAAAGAAATTGAAATGGGGAAAAGCAAAACTAGAAAAAAAATTAATTAACGTAGTAGTAGTAATATATGTGGGGTAACCTAACCAGTTATTCCTTATTTTTCAATACATACATTTTTTTTATATATTTATAGCCCTCCACACTATACGAGAGACCAGTAGTGGTGGTGGTGGTTTTTTGATTTTTATACAAAAGGAATAAAAAAGAAAAAAAGGTTGCACATTTGGTGGAGTGCTTTATTCATTGAACTATTCAACTTTTCTTTAAAGAAAAGGACAAAAAAAAAAAAGCAAAGCGTCTTCTATACTGCCAGAATGAAATTAGCAAAAAAAAGGCTGAAATAAACACGCTTATTATTATTATTATTATTATTATTATTATTATTATAAAAATATAAATGAATTACTGCTATTATTATTACTCTTATTCCTATAAATATAACCTAATTATATCATATATGGGATGGAACAGGTAGGATATGGCACAGTGCAAAGACGAACATGAACGTCCACCAATAACTAAAATTAAAAATTGAATAAATAAACAAAAAGAAAAAAAAGCGAAATTAGTGACTATAGTCATCATCACCATCATCATTATTATTATTAGTATTATTAGTAATCCATACTTCGGTCTCCCGGTTTACTGAGCTAACTCGCTAATGATTCACCGTGTTCGCGGACTCCTCCTTCTCGGATACCACACTCGCACGATAGGGCCGAGGGCTCCTATGGGGGTAGGAGGAAGGACTCACGGGGGAGGAGAGCGTGAACGCCTTTCCCTCCACCGCGATCGCCGACCCGCCCCGGAAGGTGGCCAGGCCCAGCCGAGTGGAGCGCCCCTCCTCCGGTCCTCCGCTGGAGGACAGAGGGCGGTAGGAGCCGCTGTCACTGAAGGCAATGGAGGGCTGTGTGCGAGGGGGCGCCGCCGCGGAGGAGGGGTACTCCTCCCGGGTGTAAGTACCAGGGCGTAGGATACTGCGCTGCCGACTGGCCTCCATCTCCGCCCGGGTCCCTACGAGCGGTTCATGCAGCGGACTGTGCAGCACCTCCCCTTCGTCCACCCGCACGGACGCGTTGCTCCTGGAGAGGCCATTGTCCTCCTTGTTGGTATTAAGAATGCTAAAGACGGGCCGGCGACTGTACACCCCACTGGAAGGGCTCCCATGACGGCGGGAGGTGCGCGGCGGTGCCCTCTCTGCAGGGAAGCGGACGGAGGGGGTACGGGTCCCTGAGGAGGACAGTATCCGCTTGCTGGGCTTCAGCTCCGTCGCCTCAGGACTGGAGTGACAGGAGTGGCGGCTGCTGTGCCCGGGGGAAGGGAGGCGGCGACTGGAGGGCCGCGACGTACTCTCCGCCGCCCCGTCGGTCCCTCCGACCGCACACTCCCTCGTCTGCTGCGGCCGGAGTCGCCCTGTCATAGGGGTACTACTGCTCTGCAGGCTAAGGGTCATGGGACTCCGCAGTACCGCCGTGCCGTCCTCCTGCGGGGGATAGGGCGACCGCCTCTCAGGGGGTGGGAGCGGCGCAGTGAGTCCGCCCCCTAAGGGGGTAAAGGAGTCGGCCCAGTCCACCGTGACTGCGAGGCGTGGTGCCTCGTTACCGGACCTGGACAGGTCATGGCTGAAGGAGTTGCTGCGCTTGCTGCTGGTGGAGCGCGCCGTCTTGGGGGTGCCCGCCGTACTGCCGTTTTCATCGACAGCCGTCAAGGACGCCTCCGTGGCCAGGGAGGACAGCCGAGACGCCGCCCTCTCTCGCTCTACGCTAGCAGTACCAGTACCAGCACCAGTGCCCCCTTCCTGCCCCCCGTCGTCTCTACGGAGGGAGGTGGGTCTCACGAGCCGTAGTACCACATCCCCTTGATAGATGCCAAAACGACCTAACAACTGCTCCACCGCTAACACCAACTCCTCCGCTAGCGAGTCCTCACTGCTTGACATTCAAGCTGGAGGGAGGAAAATAGTTTGATGAAGAGAGGGGCCGGGAGGGAACTTCTTCAAATTCTAATGAAATCAAAAAAAAAAATTAAAAAAAACACAAGGGTGAAAAGGTACACAATAGCACTACAGTATACTCCCTCTGTATACTGTGTACGTACTAATAGATAGAACAACTAAAATAATTTTTTTAAAGAAAAAGAGTACCTTAACTTTTACAGGGAACACTATAATAATAATAATAATATATATATATATACTAGCAGGCAAAATAGAAAAAAAAAGAGAAAGAGGAGAATAGAGATTACCATTAATTCGTACCTACTCTGAAAGAAATGAAATAATAATAAAAAAACAGTCCTAGTGAATGAAAAGGAAAAATTTAAGAATATTACAGAAGTCGAGAATAACTAAGTGCATAAACGGCAATAAAAAATTTCCGCAATTTCTCGTTCACATTTTTTTTTCTTTGGTTGCCGATGTTTCCATTGTTGTCATGATCATCATCCTCCTCATCATTGTGATTATTATGATTAAGATTATTAATGTTGGCATTCCTTCTATACTACAAGGTTACAGATGTATTCGTTTTCTCTCTCCCTTGAATACACTCTTTTATATAAATAAATATTTCACGTATCTTCTAAATTTTTTTGTTTAATTTTATTTTTTTTTTTTGCTTTTTTTTTTTTTGGTTGTTGTTGTTGTTTAACTTTGTTTCTCATTTCGTATTGGGTTCACTACTATATAATACTACATAGAATTTACTAGTATATTTTCTAATATTATTATTAATGTTGTAAGCCATTAACTACTTTTTTTCCGGTGCCTTGGCGTCCAGGTCACGGCAGTACGGGCCGGGAGGCTCCTTAAAAAAGATGGAAGTCCTACCACCGGGTGGCATCGATACTTTGCGGTCCGGTCGCTGGGGTCCCTTCTTGAAGGGTTTTCCATTACGGAGGGCCTCGATGATTTCCTTTATGCTGTCCCAGGTCAAATCCTCGACGTAGTCGTAGGCGTAGTGAGGCGGGTTGCTGTAGTCGGAGATCACCATCATGGGTGCATTCACACACGCTCCTAGACACTCGGACTCACCGAGGGAGATGAGACCGTCGGCGGTGATACCGTGCATCTCTACATTAAGGTACTGCTTCGTTCGTGCGAGGAGGTCGTCGACCCCGCACAGCATGCAGGGCGTCGTACGACAGAACTGGATGTGGTACTTGCCTACGGGATGTCGGTTAAACATGGAGTAGAAGGTGACGGTTTCAAACACATGCATCGGCGGTACTTCACATATCTTGGCAATCTTATACATGGCGGTGACAGGGATGTAGCCGCCTTGTTGCTGCTGTGCTAGGTGAAGAAGAGGGATGGTGGCCGAGATGCGCTTTCCTCGAGGGAACTTTGGTAAAATCTCATTGTGTATTTTTTCATAGCTGGCGGTGGTGAAGTCCCAGGGAATACGGGTGTTGTCGGTGTCGGTGTTGGTGTGGCGCATCTCCCCGTGGATGGCACGGTGGGAGGACACTAAAGCGGACGCCATCACACCGCTGCCCATCGTCCACTGACGCTTCCATAAGAACATACTGCTGTATTTGTGTATTTTGTGTTGGTATGGGTATGAGTTGAATAGGGATATGAAACTGAATTAATATACTATGGAACTAATCCTATTTATATATATATATATATATATATATATATATATATATGTGTGTGTGTGTATATATGTATATATGTATATGTCTTTATAAAGCACGTTATCGCTTTGCTTCAGTGGGTGTAGGATTAACAAAGAAAAGGAGAAAAGAAAAAAAGAAACGCTGTGTTTCCATTACCTCAAGTCATCTTTCTCTTCGTATAGGTCGAAGAAAAGAGAGTCACCCACACCATCCGTTTGTTTATTTGTCAGTAAGAACTAAAAATACGAAAACAAAAACTCTATTCATACAAAAACTTTTTTTAAAAGACGTTTGAGGTCACTGGTGAAGAGATGAAAGAAAAAAAAAAGTTAAAATAATGGATCTATACGGTGCTGCCAGGTAAGTCCTCCTCCTCAAAGAAAGAGAAAGAGGCTTTTGTCCGAAGAAGAGGACACTTTCAGCATTTTGAAAAAGAAATGACTTTGATTTTATTATTATTATTATTATTCATTTCCATTTTTCTGCCACTCACGAGAAAGTAGAAACGTACTGCTTGCGCCGAGTCTATTTGCATGTGGATTAACTTCTTTTTCTTTATTTTTATTCCTACTTCTTTTTTTCTCTTTTTTTTTTCTTTAGTTGGCAGCGCGCTTAGAGCTCTTCTTCTTGGACTTGTTCGCCAACGCCTTGTGCAGGTTGGGCACCACACCACCACCAGAGATGGTGGCATTCACTACCTGGTTCAGTTCTTGATCCCCACGGATCGCCAGGAGAATGTGGCGAGGCTTGATGCGCTCCGTCTTCATGTGCTTCGCCGATCCCCCCGCCAGCTCAATCACCTCTGAAGTAAGGTACTCCAACAGCGCGGCACAGTAAATCGCAGCCGACGCCCCGCAGCGCTGCTTGCGGAAGAGATTGTCCTTTAGGCGAGCGTGAATACGACCGACGGGGAAGTTGAGGTCGGCGCGAGCGCTGCGGCTCATGCGGTCCCTCTTACCGCCCTTCCCTCCCGTCTTACCACCGCGCTTCCCTTTACCCTTACCTTTCCCCTTGCCGCCTTTACCGCCGAGCTTGCCGCCAGAGACAATACTGGTCTGATCTGCGGTAGCAGAGCCAGGTCCGGCCATCATGGGCGGTGCAACAGGGGGAAGAGCTTCCTCACCAGTGTACGACATGATATAGGAGATATAACGTCAAATAAATGAAGGGATAAAAAAAAAGACTTTTTTTGTTTGTTTGTTGTTGTTTTGACGGAGAAACAAGAGCAAGAGAGAAGAGGAAAAAAAAAATGGAATATTGAGAGTGACAAGATATAAAACTCATTTCAGGAAGGAAAAGGGGGATAAGAAAAAAAAACGTGCACCTGTAGTCCATGAATAGTGTCTATCAGAGAAACAAGTTCAAAAGAGGGGAAGAGGGGGTTACACCTCTCCTCCCTGACTCTGATGCTGACGATAGCAGGGACCGCACCATACCACGACGGGCTCCAAGCGCGGCCGCTTCTTTTCCTGCACCACCGCCTCTTCGCCGTCGAGGGGAGCGGTGCTGGCGTCCACGTCACGCTCCTCCAGGCCGAATACGAGGCAGCTTCTAGACCCCGCCAACAGGGCGCAGGGGAAGTGAAAGAGCCGCCCGCACTGCTCGTGCTTACAGCAGGGCTGAAGGGCGAGGTACGGCAGCTGTTGCGTTATCTGATTCCGTCCACAAATATAACAACACTGCTCCTCCCCCGCCCCCGACTCCAGCGTCCTGGTCGTCTCCACCGTATGGTTCGCGCTTTGGGTAAGAAATAAGGTCAGCTTCTGGAGCACCGTCATGTCCTGAGTCTGGCGGGCGGAGGGTGGGGGGAGATAGAGAGGGTAGCGGACCACTTTCTGATTCACACGGGTCTGTGCGTGGAACAGACAGCTGGTGTAGAGGTGGAGGAGGCCCACCCATGCCAAGCAGTTGTGGTGGGCCAGCGTGGTACAGTACACCATGCTCCGGCCCCTCTCCACGAAGCAGCACTGCACCTCCCACAGTGCTCCGAGGAACGCCCCCAACTGTGCCTCCGTCACCCCAGACAGCGAGGCGGCATCACAGTCGGAGGTGGGGCTACTCAAGAGAGATTTAAGGTAGCGGCGAACACTGAGACGATCCATAATGTTTAGACCACAAAGAACACAGTCTCCGTTGAGGTGCAGGGCGGTGGTACCCGGGGTCCGTGCCTCCACAGGTCCCTCGGACTGCTCCTTCTCCCGTAGAGCCGGCGGCACGAGCTCCAGGTACCAGCTTCCACTAAGGGAGGGGGGCGCGACCGCCCTCACCCGCTGAGGCAGCACCGGTGTCTCCGCCAGCGTGAGATCCTTTGGGAGGTGTGGGATCGACGACGTTAGCTGCTGAGGCGGGGAGGAGGAGGAGGAAGGAGGCGGGGACGGCGACCGCAGCCGCTGGGTGAACGAAGGCTCCTGACTCAGGTCACTGCGGGAGGGGTTTAAACTAGTCTGAGTGCTGATTCCGTCGAACTGGATACGTGACACTCTCGTTGACTTTGCGGGTTCCTTGGGCAGGACACCGTCGGCCACTGGCGCCAGCTCCCGAAACAGAGACGACAGTAGAGAGAAGTTGGCGATGGGGGTCACCGTCCGTTTACTACGCACTTCCTTGTTACACAGCGGACATTGGGGTCGTTCGTCAAGGAAGCGGTAGGCACACACTTTACAAAAGACGTGCCCACAGGCCAGGCTACAGGGGTCACGATAGAGGTCATAGCAAATAGGACACTGAAAGGTTTGCTCCGCCACTTGTAGGAGAGGAATGGCGTACATGGACGTCACCCAATATCACGGTTTGCTCCGTTTTTGTGCACCGTCTATGATTTAAATTTTCACTCACTCTCTCTAGGGGGAAATATTTACTTTTCACTTTACTGCTTCAATCTTCTAACATGAAATACATTGCGTAGGTTGCCGAAGTAAAGAAAAAAAAAAACAGAGTAGAATATATATATATATAAGTATATACAATCCCCGGTTCACTCCAAGAGGAGGCGGCCACACATACACACACACACACACACACACACAGAGGGTGATTCCTATGGGAATTATATTAGGAAAGTAAAAAAAAAGAGATAATTTACAAAGGACGATAAGCCGTCTTCATTGTTGTTGTTGTTTTACGGCTGGACTCGTACCTCTCTCTGGTGGTGGAACACAGGGCATTACTTCTTCTTCTTTTCAGCATCCTGTGGCGATGTATTCGTTTTCTTTTTCACCTCCTCAATCCGCTTCCGACGCTCCTCTCGATTCTTTTTCTTGGTAGCCTCCAGCTCCCGTTTCACCAATGTTGCCATGGAGCGAAACGTATTTTGCAAACTATTCCGTCGTCGACGCGCCAGCCCTGACGGAGAGCGCTCCTCCGCCTTACGCGCCAACTCTTCCTCCTCGGAGGGGTTTACTGGGGCTTCAAAGAGGGCGCTGGTGGCATTGGCCGCACGTCGTCGCCTTCGAGACCCGTGCAAGCTAGCGAGTTGTGCTTTTGGTTCAAACACTATCATCAGTAAGTGACTGCTACGAATCATCACCGTCCCCGCATACCGTACCCTTTCCGACATGTTTTCCCCCTTTCTCGATTGAGGGGTATCATAACTATTCCCCGTCGTCTCTGCGCTATCCACAGGCTCCGAAGAGAGCTGAAAAGGCCGAAGTAGAGACAGCTCGTGCTCTCGACACGCTAACCGCGAGACGTCGAACAAACGCTCTCTCCTTACCTCCGCATGACGCAGAATGACATTGTAGTACTCGTCAATCTCTTGCAGCTCCCCCGTGTAAATGTATCCCTGTATCGTCTCCACCTCCACCTCCAACGGTGGGGCGGACGTGGACGCCTCAGTGGCCTTTTCGTCCGTGGTAGTCGTCATCGTCTTCTCCCTATGTTGGGCTAAATAGTGAAGAATAACGGAAACTGGGACCGGCACCCCACTCTCCCTGGTCAGGGTGCTCTGCTTCACAGGATGGGCTTTGGGTGGCATCACGACGACTAAAAACAAAACACAAAAAATAGTAAATCTATGGAGAGGTTGTAGGGCCTGTTGGAAAAGAGGAGAGGAAATGGAGAAGAAAAATAAAAACAGGAAAAAATAAAAGAATGCAACACTGCGTCTAAGAAATGTTTTTTATAGTTCCATACAAGGGAACTAACGCAAGCTTATAATGTATTTTCTTTTTTTTTTTTTGTATTGTACTGTAGAATCTAAATTTTGGTAAAGAAAAAAATGGAAGAAAACAAATAAAGCATATGCTCATCTATTCTAGAATTTTTTAGTTCTAAGCATCCAACTCCTCCAAGAACGCATTTTCCTCTCGGTCCAAGAAACAACGGAGCACGGGATCATAGACGTACCGTTCATTGTTTTTATTATTTTTGTTGCCGTCGACGCTACCACGATGCAGGGAAAAGCTCCCGTCCTCCGTCTCACTGGTGGAGTCGGGTGGATAGCGAGGTGCTGCGGTGGAGGGGTGGGAGGGGAGGATGGTTTGAAACTTACAGCTGTAAATACTGACCCCGTCGTCCTCTGCGTCGGAGGTCGTCGTCCGTTCCTGGTCAGTGGTGGTGGGTGGGTGGGGGTAGTGGTTGGCGTGGGGACCTAGTCGACCTGCTGCCCGCAGTGCCGTCGGCCACGGCAGCGGTGTGCCTTGCCTTTCTAGATGGGGACCCGCCGTGGGTACACGGGTGGAGGCGGTGGTCTTCCCTAGAGGGTCCTCCATCTGGACCACGTCCTCCTCCGGTCCCTCGGAGGGAACATCACACAGAGGGTCCACCGCCTCCTCCTCCTCCCCACGGACTGGATCAGACCGAAAGGTCCAGGAAGAGGCGGTGGTGGGCACTGGTCGCTCGGAAAAGAAGGTGGGGACCTCCCGCAGTGTGCGAAGGCGATGCAGCAGCTCAGCCGCCCGGTCCTTCAGCGCGGTCTGCTCGTCTGGGGTGGCCACGACCGTCTCACAAGGGGTGTCGCTTCCCAGCATGGAAGAGTCAAAGCACAATCGATTGACCACATTCGCGTTCCCTGTGGTGGGCATCTCCTCGCTTGGTTCGCTGCGTCGGGTAGCGGGTCGCATCAACGTCCACTGGATGGGTTCTTCCGTGCTGCACCACACGTCGAGCGCATCGGGTGTGTGGCTGGGAGTGTGGGGGGGACGCGGCGGTGGTGGTGGCTGGGAGGGGTTCCTCTTGGAGTTGAGGTTTAACGAAAGTGGACGGACCATCAAGGAGGGGTCTGTGACAGAGACATCCTTCGGGATGGGGAGTGGGACGTGGGAGGGGAGGGCAGGTGCAGGCGCGGGGGGTACTTGCATCGAAGAAACCGAAAAGGCAGGCGGTGGCTCTGTCTGTACCGCCTTATCCTCAAGGGCTGGGGGAACGGATACCGTGGTCGGTACCTGTGCTCGGTTCGCAGAGGCCGCCCGGAGCTGCGGACTACGCTGCAGCAGCATCGCCAGACGTTGATTGGAGGGGGTAGAGGAGGGGCGCGGACGGGCGGTGGGGGACGGCTCTCGAAGAAGTGCCTCGATCCGCCGAACCCGTTCGTCCATTACCTGCACCATTTCTTTCGCCGTATCCACAATGGGGGAAGGGGAGACTCCTCTCCGGTGCCGGGACGCCGTGCGAAGAGGAGTGGTGAAGGAAGACGGTCGCGCCTGCTGAATCACGAACTGCTCTTCCTCTTTCTTACTGCTCGATCGTGAAGAGTCGAGAGAGCTTACAGAAGACGGAAAGGGCTCTAGCTCGGGTACACGTGCTGGCTCTGGTGGTGCCAACGAGCGGGGCTTCTCCACCACTCGCTTGGAAGCCGTCCTTTCACCAACCAAGGTTCGTTTGGAAGGGAGCGGTGGAGGAGGGGAAAGCGGTTCAATGGACTTGGGTAACTTTTTCTTTGATGGGACATGGTGCGGCTCTTCCCAGACGCCGTCCGACTCCGTCAAGGGAGACACGGGTACGTAGTCCCACTCCGACTCTGGGGACGGGCGTGGCGTGCTGTCCGCCGTGGAAGGACTGCGGCTCATCCCTGCCACCGAGGCCGGGGACGGTTCCTGCGCCCCCCTCTCCTCCTTCCCCTCCTCTGAAGGAGGGGCGGCGGACAAGAGCTTCTCCTGACCGTCTCGTATAAAGAGGCACGGAATAGGGCCCAACTCTACCGGCAACTTTAGACTCTCCGGGAGGGCCATCTGAGACGGGGAGGAGGAGGGGGTAAAGAGGTAGTAGTTGAGCTCGTTCATATCGGGGTCGAGGGAAAAGGAGGGGAGGGCGGCCATCGCGAGTACTCGTCGTACCACCACCTCACCCCCACTGACCTTCACGTCTAATACACGCACGGTGTGGCTGGCGGGCCGGAGGGGAGTGGAGGCCGTGCAGCCGGACTGGGCATAGGTGCGGTGTAGGGTCTCCACATCAAAAAATAGATTGACCCATTCGCCGCGGCGAACACAATGCAGCGGTAACTTCACATGATGAGAACACACCTGAACCGTCTTGACGACACTGCTGAAGAGAAGATGGCAAGTACTGCCCACCCCAGACACACTAATCTCCACCGTCAGGTCGGCCGTGGAGGAGGAAGAGACAGAAGACGCCCCTGCCACACAGAGCTGCAACACCACTACACTCTGTGGAGAGGACGAGGGTAGCACTTCTCGTCGATGAGCCGTCGGTCGAGTGTGGGGCTGTCCTTTATTATAATTGTCCGTTGGCTTCAGAAAAGAAACCGTTACGCCTCCAGGAATGAAGAGCAACTGTGACTTTGTCTCCCGGTCATACTCACATCGAACTCCACTCGAGTGATGGAAGTTGGGGGAGGCTACCGCCGCGGCGAGGGAGCTACTACTATTGCGGTGCGGCTGTGAAAGAGGAGGGGCACTGCCTCTCCAGGAGGTACGGTGGATGCCTAGGTTTTCTAATGGTTTGTTTCCCTGAGGGCTGTACACCACATAGGCTATTCTACTGCTCACCAAACTATTGTTTAAAACGGGGTCTCGGTTTCCTGTATCCGAAGGTGGGGCACGGGTCAGTGTACTGCCGGTGGAACGAGAGTTGGACCCCACTTTATTTTTCTTGAGCCTTGACTGACTGTTTTCGTTCTCTGTCGCCTGTTTCACTCGCACCATACGTGCCCGCTTCATCTCCTGTAATAACTCTAGCTGCCTCTCTCGTTGCACCTGCCGACGCTCTCCCACACTGAGATCCCCCTTCGTGTGGGGGTGCTCGAGGTGGTTGGTAGGGTTACCATTAGGCTTGTCTCCTGTACCAGTCTGGTGGACCACCTGTGTGCGATGTTTCAAGGGGGGCGCGGCGGAGAAATAGTAAGAATTCATAAAACTACTCCGGGGAACGGCTACAAAGGAAAGGGTAGAAGGGGTAAAAAGAACAAATTTGATTGAAGAAGAAATACCAAAAAAGAAATACCAAAAAAGAAACACTATGCAGTTTAATGATTTGAATATTGGTAAATATAGCAGAAGAAATACAAAGAGACGAGAAAGGAGAATAATCAAAAGCAATACCAAAAAAAAAAAAAGAATACCAAGTGTATCTTATGGATAGCAGCAGGTTATCGTTACGGCCATGAAAAGTCACGCTCCATCATGGACAGCACCTCCTCTCTACTCCGCTTCACAGGGGGGAGGGGAGGGGAGCTCTTGGGGTCTGGTGGCTGGAGCCGAGGAGGGAAAGCCATACTCCCATCGTCCACGTAGGGCAGGGGAGGAGCGGCGCGGGTCTGCGATGGAAAGACGACTCCACTCCCACTCTGTCGACCCTCCGCATCCCCTCGGGGGACTTTTCCTCGGAGAAGTCGCTGTATACCACAGTTGTAGTCAGTATCACAGTAGGGGGTAGGAGAGACCCCTGTGTTGGGGGAGGGGTAGTAGGAAAGACGCTCTGTTGGTGGGTATTCGGTGACCCCGTGAAGTAGGTTTGGCTTCCCTTTTGTACCCAGGGAAACGCTCCCAGCACTTGCGGCCGCCCTGTCGGTCCTCTCCTCCACCCCCTCCACCGGTAACCTTTCATCGGATGGGATGAGGTGCAGTTGAAGCGTTTCAACGATACATACCGTATAGAGGCCGAACGGTATCTCCACCTCTGGCCTCCACTCGACGCCCCTCTTGGCTGCCTCCATGCGTTGATAGCATTTACAAGGCGACAGCCCGCTCCCTTTCTGGACAAACACGGTGGACCCGTCGCCCTCCAACGACAGTAAAGACGCACGACCAAAGGACACCAGTAACAGTCCTTCCAGACGCTGCTGCTCCTTCTTCGTCCCTTTGGACTTGTAGTACAGGACCGAAAACCGCGAGTGTCCCTCCTCCCTCAGTGCCTTTGACGATGGCCGTTGGCTACCATGAGAGGCGTGGGAGTTTGGGTCAAAACTGAGTAGACTGCGTGAGACTTTAGGCGGCATACTTTTCGCTTCGATACGGAGTTACTACCAGTTGAACAAGAGCAGAAAGCTTAACTAATCCAATATATATGCGTGTGTGTGTGTGTGTGTGTGTGTGTGTGTGTGTGTGTGTGTGTGTGTGTGTGTGTGTGTGTGTGTGTGTGTGTGTGTGGTGGTGCGGCGTGGAGAGAGAAAGTGGTTCTTTGAGAGTAAAAAAAAAGGAGGCGGGGAGTTTCTTTCTTCATTTCAAGAGGAGAACAAAAAATCCAGCACAGAAAAGGGAAGAAAAAAAACAGCAAATGAATCTGCATGTGGTAGAACACACCACAGTCACCGTCACAGAAAAAGACAACGGAAATCCATCTCCCCTCCATTCAGTCCCATTGCCTTCTTCACACACGCCAGCAGTTCCCTTTCCGCCCGATCTTGTGTACGGGCCCGGCAAGTCACCAGACACGTCTTCTGAAATGAGTTTTCCTCCATCCTCTCCCCACAGTGTTTCGGTACGTAAAGAAACAGTTGGGCCACCCATTGTGGAGGGCCGTCCCTCTCGTCGGGGTTCTCCCTAAAGTGATGAAGTTCCGCTCGACAGCCGGTCCACTGACGGACCAGCCGCACCGTCCGTCGCTGGATGGAGAGGGGGTGCACCGTAGAGTATGGATACCTCATTTCCTCTTCCTCCACAATCCCCTGAAACAGACGGCACAGCAGCAGGTTCAACTCTTCCGTAACCCTCGGGCCAGGGCCAGATGACACCACCATGCGACGCAACAGCAGGGGAACGGTCCGTAAAAAGAAATAAAGAGGAGAGAGGAGGTTGATATGGTTGCTGCTGTGGTCACCGTCGTCTAAGGGGGCTGTAGTACTGTGATGGTGGGGTACCAGTTTGGTCACCTCCTGGGCGGAGAGCGTCAACAGTGACGTCTGCTCCCTCCGAACCTTTGAGACACCCTTCTTCCCCTCCACCCTCTCCACCAAACGCTCCCGGGTGAGGTGAAGAACACATTGCAGCGCCGTGCTATCGGTATTGGTATTACCGTGCTGTCCCACCGACCCATCCCACTCGAATCGTACGTCGATCCGATGGCTGCGGGTACACCCCGCCAATGCCCCCCGCAGCGCGTGCCACACGCTTTTGGTATAATTATTGGACATATCCCAACCCGAATAAGGGAAACCTCCCTCTCCATTGGCTCCTTTTTTATCGTTGGCCTCTCTTTCCTTTTCTCGTTGGGCCAAGATATGGCGTAGGGCGTGAACTTGGTCAAGGAACGCATCTGCCGCAGTGGCCCGAATGGTCCCCCTGCCGCTCCCTGCCTCAGTAGTGGTGGCGACGGTGTACGGGTCCACTTTACCCAAGGCAAACTCTGGGCAGCCGGTCGGTCGCAGTCTCATCCGGTGACCGGTAGGCGTGATCGCCCAGTCTCCCTCCAACCCGAAAGGAGCCCCTAAACAGAGAAGCGCCCGCGGGTCCCGCTGCCACTCCCAAAACATTTTGTAAGCATCCAGCTGTGACACGACTGACGGGTAGTTGGCACGTAAAGCCGACCACGACGCAGACCGCCACGCCTCCTTCTTGTTGATCCCACAGCCCACACCTAATAAAAAGCCTTCCTTTCTATCGAACTGGTTGATCTTTCCATTGACTGCCGTAATAAAGAGTTGACACCGTACGAGAACCGAAGAGGATGCAACCGATGCACCAGACCCAGCCGGACTCTGCAGCTCAGACACGTAAAAGACGGTCCGCACCCCGTCAGAGGGCACTACATCCTCCCCTGCCCTCCTCTTCGACGGGGACTCCATGTCCGTCTCGTAGCGGCAACTGTATTTGCCGCACACCCCCTGCAGCAGCTCCCCTAGTAAATTGGGAGGGTAGTAGTACTCTGGATGAAACGGTGGGAAGCCGTCACGCAGCAGCACTGGCTCCCGCAGCGCGGTCAGTTCCCCCCCATCCAAGTCGATGGGGTCTTCCCTCGACAGGGACCGTAGCATTGTTAGACAAAGGGAAAGCAGAACAGGGAGGAGCCCATTCGATCCGCTCTCGTCCACGCCGACCTCCGCCACTTCACGCTGCACCCCACGAGACGACGCCGTAGCCGTCAGGGTAAGATGTCCACCGGAGGGACCCACACTACTACGACTGCTTTCGAAATCTTTTGAAAATGGCGAAAAGGACAGCTCTAGTGTTCCGCTAAAGGGGGCGATCAGCTCTTCCAACAAGGTGAACAACAGCTGCCACACTCCCAGTATCCCTTGTTTACCCTCTTTGAATGGTTGCACCAATGTGGAAGCATTTCTTAATTTACCGTCCCGCCGCATGCCTTCCACTTGAGACCGCAGCCGCTGCACTGCATTCACGTAATGACGGTAAAGGGAAATGGAACGAAAGGGACGCTCTGCGACGGCGTCGTCACCTCCGCGGGTAATGTCGTACGCGGAGGACAACCACCATGGTAGTGCTTGACCGTCATCGCTCGGCGTCCACTCATTCTTCTCCCTACACTGCACCGTAGCGGTCCTTTTTACGGCAATAGCAGCGATATTGAGCTCTACTGCCAAAGACTTGACGCGGGAGACCGCTTCCTCGTACGAGGTGCAGTGCGTCTCCCCGAATAAGACCCGCTGTCCGAGAAAATCGTACAGCAACATGGCGCGGACCATGTGAGGCTCACGAATATTCTGCACCACTGTCGAATGGCTAGGATGATGAGCCGAGAACTCGGGTGGCACAATGATGTCGTAGGTTCGTATCTGTGGAGCTGCGCCGAACCACGAATACAAGAGGAAATCCAGACCGGTCGTGGAGTGCGGCTCCCTCACAACAATTCGAGGAACGTCTCCAAAAGGGGTGTCAGGAAACACTTTTTTATAAAGACACTGCACCGCTGCAACGAGCAGAGGAAGCGGGCCACAAGACGACGTCGCTGGATGAGGTGAGAGAATCCACCGTTGGAATTCTTCCTCTATGGTAATAAAACCGTTGTTAGGACTGTACGTGACGGACACGGTCCAATTTCCCTCTCCACTGGGCATTGCCTCGGGCCAAGAAAGCGCTACTTCCGAAAAGATGGAAACATCGCCGGTTCGTCCATCGCGAAGTTTTACGATTTGAGAGGGAACGTTGTGTAAGGCCTTTTGTGTAATATGAATCGAAGGAAAGGAAGACGGAGACAGATGCTTTTTAAGGCGAATTTTTTGAATCTGCTCTAGTACATCCGGTACCGAAAGTGAGTTTATGGCCGTCAAATGAGAAGCGGTAACGATGCTGTCGCTTGAATCTACTGGATTCACATCATTGTGAAAGACCTGTAGCAACTCTGCAACACGTTTTTCACAAAGTCGTATCTCTCGACTTCGACTCATTACCACATCGGCAGAAGTCCTCCGTACCCTCTCCGCTAGATCAATGACCGCTAAAAATTTAAGTATTTCACCGGTCCAGCTGTGTATTCCAACCTTTTGTAGGCGGACAGGGGGGTCAGAGGAGTAGAGTTTCCACTTTCGAACTGGAGGTAAACGTGGTATATTGTACTGCCACTCTAGTTGTTTGGATAACAGTACTGAAATAACATCACTTCTACGGTTCTCGTTCTCCGCATGAGGCAAAGTTTCTAATTTAATTTCACTCAAAACAGTTGAAGTACATGACGAAAATGTTTCGAGAAGGAATGTTTTTTCTTTTTCTGCCTTCAGTTTCCATTGTGGATGCACCATTTTGCATAAATCATCCAATGCTCCAGCAAAACTGACCTTCAGAGCATCCCGAGCGGTATGGCCATCCGATCGACTTAGCATTACCTTCTCAACAGACGAAAAGTGATCCCCAGGGGACATTTCGTCCAAAGTTAAAGCAATAGTTGAATAAAAGGCTTTCTTTTTCGACATTCCACCTCTTTTGCCACTCTCTAATTTAGACAGGGATACAATTGTGGTATTTTTTAAAAGACTTGCTGTTCTCAAAAACTCCTCTGCAAGATCCGAATCTATGAAACTGGAAGCATGTTGCCACGCCTCAGTGGATGGAAATAAATCCAGTGCTTTTAGTAGAGCATTCCTTTCTGCGTTCAATTCCGTACTACCAACTGAATTGGCCAATTCCAGTATGCAAAATCTACTCAGCGGAAAGAACAAATAACATTCAAAAGGGTTAACAGATCTAGTTGAATTGTTCACGATTAATTTTCGGCTGAAAGTGTGGAAACTACCTTTGATACCAGACGAACATCGAAATACGGAAGTTAATTTAGCCCGTAAATGGCGAAACTCTACGGTTTTTTGTTTTAGTTGTCTAGCTTTCACTAACCTTCCAGAAAAACTTGACATTAGATGTAATCAAAGTTAAGAATTATTCCTGACGGTGATATTTTAAAATTAAAAAAAAAACACGTTAACGCATAAACTAATTTTGAAATTAAGAATTTTAATTCACATGTGAACAGTTTTCTTAATTGGAACTAGAGAACAGCAGTCAGCTTATAGTATTACTTTTCTACGAAGAAAACGAGTAAAGAGAACAAAAAAAAAAATAAGAGATAAAATTTTAATGTACAATAATTGACACAAATAAAAAAAAAACTAAAATAATTACAAGCAATGTATAAAAGCACGTTTGAAATAAACGTAAACAAATAAATAGGAAGAAAAAAAAATCAATGATTCTCCTGTACAAGTATACGCACCAATGAAAAAAAAAAACTCAGCATTTTGGGCAGTCTATCCGCGTAATCCCCAAATCAAGAGTGACCACATCTTTATTTGGATCAAAAACTACATCAAGAGTTAATTTATTTTTAGTCAACAACTCTCCAATGCAGTCTTTTGGATCTTGTGCACCCGGTACAACAGCTTTGTGTGTTTTGGGGTCATAAATATACGTTTCGTTTTTACAATCTACCTTCTCTCCAAATCCCTCAAGAGCAATATCAAAAAGAGTAGAGCCCGCTGTTGTATTAAATTTTCCCTTCACAAGCCCGAAAGAATAGGATCCACAGTATTGTCCATCGGGAACCCTTTCAGCAACCAACGCGGAAGAAAATAAAGCGAAACAGGAAAGCAGTAGAAACACAGACACAAAGACACGAGACGTGAACATGACTTTCAGTTTGTTTGTTTTTTGAAGCGAAATTTGGGGTGTGAAATTGAAGAAAAAAAGAAACTAAAAGACGAAATATGGCTAAAATCTTTAATTTATTAATAAACAAATGTTAAAAAGGGAAAAATATAAGTAAATAAAAATAACGAGAAAATGTAACCACTTAAATAGAAGAGCAGCATGAAAACAAATTAGTACCAATAAAAACAAATAAAAGTAATGTCAGTATTTGAAAGTAAACGCTCTACATTTAAAGCAGGAAAACACATTTTGGTTGAGAAAAAAAAATTACTATAGTACTAAAAGTCTTCCTTTTACGTCAAAAAATGATACTTATTTTATTCCATTTTGGTTCATTTTATTCGCGTAGTTTTACTGATGCGTGTACTTGAACATTAATCAACAATAAAAGTGGAGTGTAATATAATCGTACATTACAAGTTTTTTCAATTTACTGTAACTAGCCGGTTCACTGAGAAGTTTTTGCCACTAGAACAGTAACATAAGTAAATAAAAAATGCGCCATATTTAATATACCTGAATAAAATTAACGGAGTTTATAATGTTTGCTTTTTAGCTCCTTTGGTTCTCTATTTATTTATTCAAGTTTTACTCATAATTACGATTTCATACTCCATCAAAATTCCTCAACCTAAAAAAGTCTGAGAATAATACCCCTTGATTACTGTAAAATGACGCAAATGAATTAAAAAAAAAAAGGGATATATATCATGTATTTCGGGTTTAATATTCTACTTCTGCTTCTGTTTTACATCACTAACATGCGAGAGAGTCCGTTTCACTACAATTAAGTACTTCAAGGAATTAAAGATTAAAACAACTGGGCTAAAATTTCACTACTGAAGTGAAATAATTGTATTATTGCCAATATTTTCCCGTATTCTCGCAGAAAAAAAAAATACTTTAAGATCTATTGACATCAATACAAAGTGTATAAAGATAGGATAAAATCATTCCTACAACAACAATAAATCTGATTTTTATACTAGTATTTATTTATTTCTGGCTTTTACTAATTTCTTTTAGTGTAAATCTTTTTTACTTTATTAAATTTTACTTCATTTTATTTTTGTTAATTTTATAATTTATCTCACTACCATTCCAAAGTCAATAGTGAGATTTAGGTACTTTCAAATATTCTCGTTTCTACGTTAGAACCCTAGTCTTAAAAATACTGACTAAAAACAAAAATAAAATAAAATAAAATATATAAGCAAAAAAAAAAAAACCCTAGTTATACTGATCCAAACAGTTCGAGGAATTTTAAATTAATAAGCGCTTTACTTCCACCTCGACAAATAAATATATATCCCCCCTTTGCCTGACTTTATGAGTAATACAACTCGCTTTTCATAAATGGTAAAATGAATCAATATTTTTTTCGTTTTAAAAAGACACAAAAAATAAAAAAAAATAAAAAATACAATGAATCAAACGATGTACAATTTTTATTTTTTCTTTCGGTAATATATTGCAACACTGGAGGCACCAGCTGCAAACATCGCCACAGAAGAAATCATTAAACTTAAAAGGCTGTATCCGTTTCGGGGTGCCCTGGTACTCACTCGCACAGGGACTGGTGTACTAGAAACTTCGTTGTTTTCTTTTTCGTTTTCCGTGCCACCAGTGGCCATACGGTTCTGGATAATTAATTCTTCAGCGGAAGCGAGAAGGGATTTCATACGTTCTAAATCCATACTGTATTTTTCAGCATTTCTCTCAGCTTCTGATCTCCTTTTTTCCGCTTGCTCAACTTGGACGCGAAGAGTTTCCACCATAGCGTCGGAAGCACGTCTGCTGCGCCTTTCTTTTTCTAGCGCTTCAGGGTCATTGTCGGATGTATCCTCGGCGGGGTTTTCATTTTTTAATTCTTCAATAGTTTTAGCCAGTCTATCTCGTTGAATAATAAGAGACTCGTTCTCTTTTTTTAAAACGGCAATTTCCTCCTCTGCGTTGCGCGATGGAGTTGTTGAATGAAGAGATTCTTCTCTTTGTCGGGATAAACTCGTTCTCGAGTTCATAACTTCCAATTTCGAGTCGATAGACTTTCTTCGCCATTGTTGTACTTGACTCTCTGCTTCCTCTCGGGCCAAACGTTCCGCTTTTAATTCCTCTCGTAGTCTTTCAATTTCACTCATAATTAATTATTATTGCTAACAGAATAAATAATTTAAGGCTAATTAATTAATGGAAAAGAATAAAAAAAAAAATATTTCTCAACATTAGAAAAACAATATACTACTAACAGTTCAGTAAAATGGAAAAAAAAAATATAAATTGTTTATTTAAAGGATTAAAGCAAAATTAAAAAAAAAATACGCCGCAACTCTTATTACCCCACTAAAAGCTAGACAATAGAAAAGAAATTAAAGGCGTTTACCTGAACGGCGGATTTACTATCGCCTTCGCCCCCATGGGCATTGGCACAACCTTCCAAGACAGCCCCAGCCGGCCGGCCACACCACGCGAGTTCCGAAGTACGGGGCAGCACTAGAACCCCACTCGGCAAGAGCGGCCCGCCACTGCAGTGGAAGCGAAGAAACAAACAAGGAAAACAGGGGCAGACCAACGCGCCACCGGCTGGCGGTCACGGGCAGCCCTCCGCGCCGGCCCCCACCCCCCTAACTGACAAACGCAGCCGGGCCTCTGGTGGTATCAACCAAACGTGCTTCCCTTACCACCCTAAAAATAAACCCCCACAGGCCCACTTACTCCCTTAATGGTTCACTTAACCCCCTACAAACCTACCCAACTGCCTACTGGCCCACCCAATCCCCTACAGACTCAATTGCCCCCCACTGGTCAACTTAATCTCCCACAGACAGACGTAATCCCCGACAGTCTCACCCAATCCTCTAATGACCCACTTAATCCCCAAAATACCCACCTAATTCCCTACTGAATGATTTTCTCCCCTACTGTCTCACCCAATGCCTTACTTACCCAACGTATCCATGCCGTCCCGAAGAACACCCTCCTCCACGGCCCAGTAAGAAACCGAAAATGAAGACGGAGCGCCTCTCGCTCAGAGTCATTTGGAGCCGGGCACTGCCTACAAAGAGAGAAAGGAGGAAAGGAAGAATTGAATGGCAGTAGTTTGTGAAAAGGAAGAAGGGAAGGTGGGGGGAGGTCTCAAGAGACAACAGACCAACATATATCGAAAATAGTCAAATGAAGCAAGGAATCGTAAAAGGGAGAAAAGAAAACGAGACTAGAAGAACACCTTACTACTTACAACAGTCCAATATCTACATCAAGTTAGCACCCCTTACGATACGTAGAAAACAAAACTTAAAAGCACCAAATACTAAAGAAAAACTCGAAGTAACGGACCTTCCGTCCGGCACATTGGACACGAGAGACGCAAAGGTTGGTCGGTTGGGGCATTCGCAGGGGCCATCCGAACCATGCAGCCTTCGCAGACACAGGCGTGGCCGCAGTTCAAAAACGTGTAAAACAAAGAGCGTCGCTCATTGCAAATACAACACTCACTCCCATCCGCGTCGGGAAGGGGGGAAGCTTCAGAATTAGCGTACTCCCTCCTCTTTTCCTTGGTAAGAATAAACAGATTGCCGTTCTCATCCTCTACTTTGTCATCGGAAGAAAGCCACCACATCGCGAGCATCCCCAGTCCCGCTCCTAACAGTGCTCCCATGACTGACCATCGTACAGGGGAACTTTCCCTGCGACGACGACGGTCGGACGATTCCATTGAACTTTAAGTAGAAGGAAAAGGTTACAAACAATATGGTTCTAATATACTGGAGTAAAATACACAAAAGAAGAGAGAAAGAATGGCCATATATGCGGAGGGATTTCAACCGCAGATAAACACACGCATACAGCTAAAAGTTTAAAAAAAAAGGGGGAAAAAAACGTTTAGTAGTAAAGGGGAAAGGTAGGGTCACCCTTCTCCCTCAATGTTGGTGTACGCGTTACTCTTGTGCTTTGGGGTGAAGCGGAACTTCTCCTCCACCGGACCCAACAGCAGTTCACTAATCTGTATCCAGTCGCTCACACTATCACTCGCCATCAAAGTCTCGAGGTCGTTTCGTCCGCAGTACACGGGGGGACGGTCGTTGATCCGCTGAGGCAAGTGCTCCAGCACGCCTGCCGGGACGTACCGGTGAAGAAACGACAGCCACTCGCAGAGAAAACGACGGGTGTTCATCACGCCCCTTTCATCGGCGCCCCAGTGATCAAGACCAAACTTACAAAAGTCTTTCAGAATGTCTAGTCGTTCTGTACTGCTAATATCCTTCACCTGCCCAGACTTGATCTCTTCGAAAATCCACGGCTTAATCAACGCCCCACGACCAATCATAAAGGATGAGATGTGCGGGTGCTCACGGCGGTGCTGTTCCACATCCTCCCAGGCGAAAATGTCCCCATTTCCAATCACCGGTAGTTGAGTGAGGGAGGCACACTGGTCGGTGTATTCCCAGTTGGCCGACTTGGTGTACCGCTGCTTCCTGGAGCGGCCGTGAATGGTGACGGCGGAGGCTCCCCATGACTCATAGTCCGCCACCACCTTGTGTAGCGAGGGCTGGTCGGCGTCAGGGCCGATGCGACACTTGACACTAACGGGCGCCGACTGGTGGAGGGTGAGGCCCCGTACCACCTCCTGCAGCCGGCCCCGGCGCTCCCACAGCCCGCACCCACACCCGAACCCCACAATCCGGTCGACCGGGCAACCACAGTTGATGTCGATGAAATCGTACTGGAATTCGGACGCCTGAAGCGCCTTGGCAAACGCCACCGCCTCCTGCTCCTTCGCTACCGCCACCTGTATACCAAAGATGTCCTCGCTCTCATGGCGGCGAAGAAGGGACCACTCGTGTTTCTGGAGCCGATTAAGATTGAACACCAACGCCATCTCCGATACGGTAATGTCCGCTCCTAAAGACTTACACACCCGGCGGAACGGCAAATTACCTACCGTGGTGAGCGGTGCAAGGACTAACTTATCCCGAAACAACTCCTTCCCCTTCTTTTGCTGTGCCGCGATCCGTTCCCTGGCGAGGTCTTCGCTAGCAGGTGGGAGGAGCCGCTCCTCGCCGTCCTTGGTGCCCTCCACCACCCCCTCCTTTCCTTCTCTCTCTCTCTTGAGGTGGCCAGATGCTTTGGACTCCCGTACCGCCTCCTTGATTTTTTGCAGCGTTACCCCAGAGAAAAAGTTGCTCTCCCCCTGCAGCGACGGCCGCTCGGTTCCGCCCACTTGTTCACTTCTCTGGCGGTCCGCCCCTTTGTTCATACCCCTTGTCTTGCCCTCGGCGTCGAGGGTGATGCGAGGGAGGGCGGGGCGGAGATACTCCTGCTTCACAGGGCACACGCCTTTCTCTGTGACTGTAGTAGTCGCGGTGACCTCACTGCCAGTGTTGGTTACTTCGACTTCCTCGCTCATTATCTTTTTTTTGGTTTCAGTCTTATTCTATTTTATTTTTTATTTATTTTTTGGTCGAGAATTAGAACAATTGCACAGCTACTTTTCTTTTGTGGTGTGAAAAGGAAAAGAGGCAATGAGAAAGGAAAGTAAACAAAGGAAAAAAAAAAAAAGAAAGAAGGGAGGGAGCTATTAAAACACGCTGGTCTAGGTGAGACCAACAAGGGAGAGAGGAACAACCTGTGTAGAGAGGGTACATTTATGCAGTGTCATCTATGACAGTTCTATAGGGATATATATATATATATATATATGTATAATGTGGCTGTGGTTCTATCCTCCTTCTTAAAAGAGAAAGGGAGTGCAGCAAACCAGCAGAGCGAAATTCAAAGTTAAATTAGCGATACTATTAATAATAATAACACTGCCGTTGGGTTTCAAAACCGATACCAGTGTGTGTGTTCTTACTCGATACGAGGGGGGGAGGCACTCTCTTCTCCCCGCCACGCCGTAACATCCACCCCCACATCCGCAGGACCAAACTTCTCTGGCAATAAATCACACAGCCGCACTAGTCTCGCCATTTTCCTATCCCTCGCCACCAACAACACCTGAAACTGTTCATAGTTACGGGAAAGGTCCGCCACCTCCACGAGTAGTTGCCGGCACAGTCCACAGGGAGGGCACACGGTAGTGTCGTCTGTATCCTTGGTAGGGAAAGGGGCTCCGTATACCGCCACCGCCACCGCCGTCCGCCTCCCTTCTGCGTTGGCCTTCACAATGGCACAGCGCTCCGCACAGCAGGACTGTAGTGTACAGTTCTCATAATTACACCCCTCTGTGATCTCGTGAGAAGGGTGGAGGAGGGAGGCACCGACGGCAAAGTTAGAATAGGGGCAGTAGGCTTTTTGCTGCGCCCTCACCGCCGCCGCCGCCAGCCGCTGCAGTTCATGGGATAACTCCGTGAGTGGTTTCAGAGAGGAATTCATGATACTGCGGTGCAAACTCCTTTTACGTTATACTGTATAAAAAAAAAAAGTGTTTGAAAATAAAAGAGAGAGAGAGGGGGAAAAGGAAAGAAAGGATATTCGCTTTTTAGGGGTTGTAGTGAAAGTTGGAACGAGTTTAAAAAAAAAAATGGCGAGCGCAAAAGCAAAAGGGAGAAAAAAAAAAGAATGGGAACAATCAGAACAATAGGAATGAATAAATAAATAAAATATACAGCAGAGAAAATCTAACTTCTTCTTCTTTTTTCAACGCCCTCTTTCCTCCTCTACAGAGCTTATTTTTAACTCGGAGGGTTTAAACCCAATGTTCTCCAGCATATCCCAGTAGGCCTTGGTGAAACAATACACAAACGACAACAGTGTTGGCTGAGAGACGGTAAAGTGGGTGATCACAGACATCCCACTAGGAGGAGAACACGAAGTGTTGCTATTGGCGTTATTGTTAGTAGTACTGTTATAGTTAGTATTATTATTATTGTTATTGTTGTTGTTGTTGTTGTTATTGGTGTTACTGCTATTACTATTCAGATTGGAATTAAGAGGAGGGATCGTTCCACTAAGGGTGATGTTACCGAACTCTTTATTCGTATTATTATTATTATTATGGTTATTGATATTGTTGCTGCTGCTGGTGAAGTGATGAAAAGAGGTGGAAATGGAATTCAGGCGAAGAGAGTAAAGGGCCGCGTTGAGTCGAGCCTCTTCAATCGCCGCCGCACAGGTGAAGCGATGGGCTGCCTCCTCCTCCGTGAACCCCAGCTCCCTCTCCAGCTCCACCGCCTGCGCGGGGTTCAATAAACGGCAAAAGTGCCAGAACGAAATCCCATAACTCTCCTGTACCGCAAAAATGGAGTAGACGTCCTCTAAACTAAGTACACTGAAGTGGCCACTCTTCTCCATACGGTCCCAGTCCTGTGGCGACTCTTGCAGTATACGATCCAACTCATCGCTGTCGACCCCCCCGAAGGAGGAGAGGGCATTGGTGCTCTTTACCTGCCGCATTGGGGAAGGGGAGTCGCTCGTCGGGAAAGGGTCGTCCCTCTCGGCGGAGTCCTCCTCCATCCCAGCAAGGCCGTAACGGTCGGCGGCACTCGTGTCGGCCTCCTCCTGCCAGGCGGTGGGGAGATACCGCTGTCGCCGCCGTTGGATGCGGGTGGTGTTGAAGGTGGCTCGCTCTTGTACTCTTAGCATCCGCAGGACCCATTGGGCGAAGTGCATCGTCGCTGCCTTCTTGTGCTCCTTCGTCACCTGCGGCTGCAGCGTTGTCGCCCACGACTCCTCAGGAGAAGAGGGCGGCGATCCCCCCTCGGCGGTTTGATTCACTGGGGACTGGGCACGGGCGGCCTGCATAAACATGTAGGAGATATCGTTGTTCCGGTTGCTGTGGAGGTGCCCAGTAGGCCCGTTCGACCACCGCCCTTTCCTTGAACGACGTCTGGCCTCTTCATTCTGCCCCACCACCAGACACCGGTACCAGCAGTGGAGGGCGGCGTGTGCCTGGATCGCATCCCCCAGCTGCTCCGCCGTCGTATCTTTTGGAAGGGTGTCGATCGTCCAGTCAGTGAAGCGGGCAATGTCGGTGTGGTCGAACTCGCCGTTGAGGTTGTGGTCCATCATGTACAGGAGGGAGATACGGTCTAGGCTGATCCACAGTGCCTCTGGTAAGTACTGTACCGCCTCTCTTAACTCATTGAGGGTGTAAGACTCTGGGGTGAGAGAGACGAGGGAGCCAAAGTCAGCGGGGAGTGTGTTGACCCGGCGGCGGATGCGCGTCTCGGATACATCCGATGGTGGTTCCTCCTCCGAGGCATACGGATCCATCTCCTCCTCCTCCTCCTCCCCCCTGTCATCCTCAGACGTGGGGCGACGAAGAGAGCACAGTTGGAGCAAACGATCTTCTTCCTCCTTCTCACTCGTTTTTAGCTTGAGTAAAGCACGGTTGATGGAAGACTCCGTATACGATGCAGCCTGACCCATCCGGTACTACTAGTTATATAAAACAAAAACAAAATATAATTAAAAAAAGAGGGTGTGTGCTCTATCCACCCAGAAACGTAAAGGGAAAATTTTCTACTAGGATTAAAAAAAAAAAAAACGAATACAATGAACAATGAATAAATAAAAAAAAGAGAGAATACCGTCTATGTGTGGAATACTCCCTTTTTAATGTCAAACAATGTTGGCTTAAAAGGAGAGAATATGTGGTGAGGAGATCAAAGAAAGAAAAAAGAAGTAATAAGGATGTAGAAAACATTCATTTAACAATAAAAAATAAAAAAAAATACTAAACAGCTGTTAAAACTAGATTGTACATATCAAATACAAGTAAAAGAAAAAAAAATTGGCCGCTCTTCAAGCGACGGAAAGAAGAGGCTCTTTATTATTATTATTATTATTTCTTCCATTTATGCTTCAAAACGGCTAGAACTACGATAATAATCAAGCAGACAACAATGGCAATGCTAAAGAAAATAACAATACGATCCCTCGCCATCCGTTTCATAAAGCCCTTGAGCTCCTTTCCCGCTCTCCCTATTTCACTATTCATCTCCTCTAGTCCCTCATTCGTTTTTTCAATCTGCTCCGTCTGTTTACGCAACGTCGTAGCCGCGTCCTGGCCCACCGTCTCCGTCTCATTCAGCAGCTTCTCGGTATTACTAAGGGAGTGAAGGGTATGATGCTGGATGGTGTTCACCCGCTGTGCTACCTGTCGAGCCTCCCGCCGACTGCTATCCTCCCCCTCCCTTCCCTCTGCTGGAGACCACACCGAGAAACCCCCGCCGCTCCCTGACCCGTCAGCAGCAGTGGCGGTGGTAGACGACGGACTCACTCCCGCGCCCTCCGCGGCACCGGCCGGGAGGTTGGAGGAGGGGGAAGCACTGGCAGGAGGGGCAAAGGCCTCCTTCTCCGCCGCACTGCACTGCTCCTTCAGTTGCGCCATCTTTTGCCGTAGCTCCCCAATCCGCTTATTGTGCTCCGTTACCTTCCCCTGGTAGTAGTCCACGTCGGCCCCGGCGCCCATCACCCGCACCTCGACACAGAGTTGGGAGTAGACCTGATTCAAACGACGGAAAAGATTGGTACACTTGTGAAGCGTGTCCATGTTAGCCGCCCCGTCCAGAAGACGCTCTAGCTGATTCTCCTGCTCCAACAGCTCTTCATTATATAGGGCTACGTCCGACATGGAAGAAAAAAAACGTCTAGGAAAAGAAAAGGGGAAAAAAAAAAACGAACAAGTTCTCTACAAATTTCCTTGACTATGAAATAAAACGGAGAGAAATGAAAGAGCACAAAGATGCACAGGAGGCAAACAAAAACACTTTGATCCCTTTCAGTTTACAAAAGGAAAACTATATTTTTACACAACCAAAATACATATCCTTTGCAACACGATTTTTTAGTTTTTCTGGTTGGCTTACTTGCAGCTTAATATTTAACAACAATAATAATAAAAAAAAAAACAATTAATTAGTCCTTACATAATATAAGAGTCATAAAATAAAACAAAACAAAAAAAACATCAATTACTCCATACTTCATGAAAAGTAACTGTAATAATAGTAAAAATTTTAAATCAAAACAACCGCCGACGGAAAAAAAAAAAAACTACAACAGGTATATATATATATATAAGTTTTTTTAAAATTTCCTTCCCCCCTCTAGACTGTCTTCTCCAACAAATCCGTCGAGTGTCGAGTATAGTTGCTGGAGTTGTTGAAGGAACCGAAAGTGGGAAATGTAGAAACAGGAGAGCCCTGAGAGTACAAGGAATACGCATCCCGATACTTGGTAAGGAAAGGGTGTTGCAAGAGGTCTGACACCGTCGGTCGGGCACTGCGGTCCACCACAAAGATGCTGTCCAGGAGGTCTCGTAGCTCCGGGGAAAGGTTCTGGTGCAGTTCCGTGATGCGTGGCCACGCCAACACATGCGGGAGGTTCTCCTTCTCGTCCTCAGCGAGGGAGCCGATCTTGAACAGCAGAGGGACCGTCTCTGGGCGCTGTCCCGTCACCGGATCCGACCACGGCGCACGACCAGACAGCAGCTCCACCACCGTGCACCCCAGCGACCACACATCGCTCGCCGTCGAGTACGTCCCCTGCACCGCCTCCGGGGCCATGTACGGCGCAGTCCCAGTGATCACAGAGCTCTCCACCGTCTTCATGCCCTCACCCAGCACAAAGCTCGTCCCAAAGTCCGTCAGCTTCACGTGGCCCTCCGTCGTCAGCAGCATATTCGCAGGCTTGATGTCGCGGTGCAGGATCCCGCGCTCGTGCAGGTAGCCCAGCCCCTTCAGCGCACCCTCCAGGTACCGCGCCACCACCTCCTCCCGCACACAGTGTCGCCGATTCCTCTGCAACACGTCCTGCAGTGAGCCAGACGGCAGCCACTCCATGAAGATCGTCCCCACATTCCCAGACACCATGAACGCCACCACACGCACAATGTTCAAGTGCTCCAGCTTCGTCAACACGGTGTACTCCTTCAGCACCTCGCGCACCGCGGTGGAGTGCTCCACACTCCCGTCCAGCTGCAACTCCTTCGCCGCCAGGTAGCACCCCAGCAGCTCATCCCACGCACGGTACACACGGCCGTAGCTCCCTTCCCCGAGCTGTGTCTTCCTCAATACATGAAATCGGTCCACTAACTTGATGCGGTCCGTACACGAGAACTGCTCGTTGCACACAATCACCACATCCTCCTGCTCCAACAGCGCCTCAATCGAGCTGCTAGAATCCTCAAACGCAGAGGAAATATCGTGCACCTCTCGTCCTCTCATAGTCTCCTCAATGTGCATGGCGCCGTCCACCTTGCTCTTTCGAATGACAAAAGTGCTGCTACGAAGACTACGCGCACCCGAAGACGCCGCCGCTGCCTCGGATGTCTCTGAGGTAAGTCCTCCTGTCGGACTGTCGACCGCAGCAAAGCCCTCTAGCTGTTTCACTAGCACCGCGTATAACTCCATGAAATTGCTGAACTTTTCGTGATACTCGGAGAGACCAGCATTCTCGGGGTCGTTCGCAAACAAAGTATTAAGGATAGCTAATTGAGTCTCCCAAACAGACCTGAAGTGCTCCTTCGACTTAACTAGACTAGGCTCCAGCTCCTCATTGTCCGTTTGCATCATCTTTTTGTAGATAAGCTGTAGCTGCTCTTTACTGGGTAGAGTTTTAATATCCTCGTCGAGGCAATCACACGAGTATGCCTTTTGTAGCTCTTTCATCAGGTCATCTGGCACCCCTATCAGCCAGTCCAATTCCACCTTTTTCCCTCCAGGGATACGGTTCGTTTCCTCAAAACTATTGCGAAAGTATTGTACAAGGTGATCGAACTGATAGACAATGTAGTACCACATGTGCTTTGCAGGGGCCAGTTCACGATGGAGATCCATCAATACATTACCAGGGGAGGAAGGGTCCTTGGCGACCTCCTGGCTAGCGCGCTTGACTCCCTCGATACACAGGTCCAACAACAAGTGCAAGGTGTATGCTACCATGTTCCGTTGGGCTTTGTAGCAGTTTCGGCAGCCCTCGGCGTGGTGGGTCGCCGCCATTTTTTGAAGCTCCCTAGGTTCCATCCCCCTCAGGGCGATGAACGCCTTCGATAGCTCCACCGACGCAATGAAGACTTCCAATATTTTGCTGGAAGGGTTGTCGGCGTTCCTGATATTCTCATCAAAGGCCTCAAACCCAACATTCCCTCCTTCCTCGCAGAGACTTACGAAAGGATACTCTAATAGAAACAGTGCCATGGACTCATTAACGGCCAATAACTGAGTCATATACTCTACGTACTGTGGAAACTCTGACTGGTTGTCGGAAAAGTAGGGTAAGAAAAGTTGTTGGAAGGCCATCACCTTGATTTTATCTTTATCTTTTTCGGTGTCAGGGGTCATATCCAATCCGGTACAGCCGGTACCGTTCTTGACCTCCTCACCCAACGGTTTGCCAGAGGGATTCTTCTGCGGGGTATTGCTCAGCACACGCTTAAACTTCACCGTGTCGAAATATTCTTTTCCGTGTCTCACAACGGCCTCTAGAAACTCACGCGAGCCTTTCGCCAAGAGGTGGTGCGTGATGAGGATTACCTTTAACGAAGTCCACAGCTGCCCCGCAAAGAGCAAGTCCTTCAACTGCAGCACCAGCCACTCACACGACTCCCTCGCGGTACACCACACATTAGAAAAGGTGATATTGGTTAAGTAGTTCAACAGCTTACTGTGTACAACCGAGGCATCATTCTTGGTGGCTTCCTGCAGCACACACACCGTCTTATTGCACTGGTAGGCCTCCGCTTTAAACTCCCCTAAAGGACAGCTTGGAGCCCCGTAGGCCTCCTTTAGGTTCTTCCGTATTTCACTCACCGAGCAAGGAGCCTCGGGGCACTCGACGTGCTTCACTGCACTAGACATAATTGAAGTGTTTCTATATATAAATGTATATAAAAAAACGTAAAAAAAAAAATAAAGAGTGTTACCCGTTTGCCTTGTCTTATTTATTGTCTAAAACTTTGCAATACGAATAAACACTCAGGACCTTTGAATTAAAAAAAAAAATTAAAAAAACGTGAACAACACAAAAATAAAAAAAAAACACTAAGAGTTTAAAATATTAACCCTTTCCAGACTGTTGTATAAACAATTCCTAAACAAAGGTTAAAAAAAAAAGGGGGATAGATCAGCGTAATGTTTCACCACCACCAATTATATCCACACTGCCCAGTTCGACGTTGACATTCTACAGCAAACTTCAACACAACTTCGTCACGTAAATAAGGAGAGTATCACAGCAAATTAATAATAAAAAAAAAACTACAACAGTTAAGAAGTGAGCAAGTAAAAAAAAATGAATATCCCATTTTGTTTTTTGTGTAAATAAAAAAAGAAAAAAGGAAACAATATAATTTTAACTCTGTGAAGCCGTTTTCAATACGGGAGAAGATGCAACTGGAGAGCCTTGAGAGTACAAGGAATACGCATCCCGATACTTGGTAAGGAAAGGGTGTTGCAAGAGGTCTGACACCGTCGGTCGGGCACTGCGGTCCACCACAAAGATGCTGTCCAGGAGGTCTCGTAGCTCCGGGGAAAGGTTCTGGTGCAGTTCCGTGATGCGTGGCCACGCCAACACATGCGGGAGGTTCTCCTTCTCGTCCTCAGCGAGGGAGCCGATCTTGAACAGCAGAGGGACCGTCTCTGGGCGCTGTCCCGTCACCGGATCCGACCACGGCGCACGACCAGACAGCAGCTCCACCACCGTGCACCCCAGCGACCACACATCGCTCGCCGTCGAGTACGTCCCCTGCACCGCCTCCGGGGCCATGTACGGCGCAGTCCCAGTGATCACAGAGCTCTCCACCGTCTTCATGCCCTCACCCAGCACAAAGCTCGTCCCAAAGTCCGTCAGCTTCACGTGGCCCTCCGTCGTCAGCAGCATATTCGCAGGCTTGATGTCGCGGTGCAGGATCCCGCGCTCGTGCAGGTAGCCCAGCCCCTTCAGCGCACCCTCCAGGTACCGCGCCACCACCTCCTCCCGCACACAGTGTCGCCGATTCCTCTGCAACACGTCCTGCAGTGAGCCAGACGGCAGCCACTCCATGAAGATCGTCCCCACATTCCCAGACACCATGAACGCCACCACACGCACAATGTTCAAGTGCTCCAGCTTCGTCAACACGGTGTACTCCTTCAGCACCTCGCGCACCGCGGTGGAGTGCTCCACACTCCCGTCCAGCTGCAACTCCTTCGCCGCCAGGTAGCACCCCAGCAGCTCATCCCACGCACGGTACACACGGCCGTAGCTCCCTTCCCCGAGCTGTGTCTTCCTCAATACATGAAATCGGTCCACTAACTTGATGCGGTCCGTACACGAGAACTGCTCGTTGCACACAATCACCACATCCTCCTGCTCCAACAGCGCCTCAATCGAGCTGCTAGAATCCTCAAACGCAGAGGAAATATCGTGCACCTCTCGTCCTCTCATAGTCTCCTCAATGTGCATGGCGCCGTCCACCTTGCTCTTTCGAATGACAAAAGTGCTGCTACGAAGACTACGCGCACCCGAAGACGCCGCCGCTGCCTCGGATGTCTCTGAAGTAAGTCCTCCTGTCGGACTGTCGACCGCAGCGAAGCCCTCCAGGGATTTAGTGACATGGACATAAGTATTCAAAAAACTCCGATATTTATTGTAGTAGGTCTTCAGCTTCAGCTCGTCAGGGTCTCCAAGAAATAGACAGTTCAAAATTTCTATTTGAATCTTCCAGATCGCTTGAAGTTGGCCTTTAATATCTGCATTTTTGGAAAAGTCTTTCCTAGCAGCTGCTAGCACCTTGTTATAAATGTCTTCTGGACTATTTCCGGAAAGGCTTTTGATTTCTTCCTCAAAGGAGGAACACGCCAGATACTGCTTCAGTTCCTTCATCAGTTCTTCTGGGATACAGGTAATCCAGTCCACCGGCACCTGCACCGCCCCCGGCATTGTGTTCAGCTCTTCATACGTACTCTTCATGAATCGCATCAGCCGGTCAAACTGGTAAACCATGTAGTACCACGTGTGCTTCATTGGCGACAGTTCTTGATACAGACGGACCAACTTACCACTGGGCGAGAGGGGGGTGGAGGTATGGGAAAGCTCCTCCTGATATCGGTTCACAATGTCGGTGCAAATATCCAATAAAAGGTCTAGCGCATACGCCAAGATGCTTCGCTGGGTGCGAAACGTATTTTGGCTGTTTCTGACGTGCTGTAATGCAGTGACCTTTCGGACCTCCATCGGCTCCCTCTGTCGAACCGCAATGAACGCCTTGGCCAGCTCTACCGATCCATTAAAAACGTCCAACAACTTTTGTGTAGGGTTTTCAGTCTCACGGATGACCTTGTCCAGCTCCTCCAACTCAGGCTTATGCTGACAACACAGCTGCACAAAGGGATACTCATAGGAAAAGGCGACGAGAGAGCCTGTCACGGCCAGCATATGCGCGAGGCCGTCTACGTGCTGCTGGTAATCCCTCTGATTCTCTGATAAATAGGGCAATATCGCTTTCTGAAATACCGCGACGTCCTCCTCCATATCTGTGGTCTCCGCTGCTGGGGGGTCCGCTTGCGCTGCAGCACGGCGGGAAGGGGCGTCCTCGAGGCGGCAGTCCATCACCTCTCCAGAGGGGTTCCACTGAGGGGTGGCGAGTAGAGTGGATCGGAACCGTACCACGTCGAACACTTCCTCACGATGAGTGAATAAACCCTCTACAAACTCCCGCGACCCTTTCCCGAGCAAGTGGTGAATGATAAGAATTACCTTTAAAGAGGTCCACAGCTGACCCGCATGCAGCAAGTCCTTCAGCTGCAGCACCAGCCACTCACACGATTCTCTAGGTGTGCACCACACATCCGCTTTACAGTGATCGACAAGGTACTCTAGCAATCGACTCGGGATAAAGCTGGCATCATTGCGGGTCGCCGCTTGTAAAACGGAAACAGCTTTGCCACACTGATAAAACTGGGCAGAAAAATCCGCTGGAGGGCAGCAAGGCACAGAGAACGCATCCTTCAGGTTTTTTTGTATTTCCTTCTTACACGACAGAGGGCAAGCCTTTGTCGTTGTAGACATTTGAAGTTAAAAAAAAAAACGCTATAGTAAAGAAGCGTGGGTCAGCTTCAACTGTTTTCTTCTTTATTTAGATAACAGTAGAATATAAACGCACACTTTTTGATTGTAGACGTGGACGAAATTATATATAAATATGCTAAAATTATATTAATTATTATTATATTAAAAAAAAAGGGGGGTTGAATTCAACAAAGCAAAAAAGAAGAAAAAAAACTTTAAGAAAAAAAATTAGGTTTGCTTTCCCTATCGTGAATATAAAATGCTGTGTAAAATGATAAAAAAGGGAAAAGGAACGAATCAAATAAAAGCAAAAAAACTGAAGCAATTCTCTTTTCATCTTCACATCGATGATAACAAAACAAAAAAACAACAAAAATCGATTTGTCACTATCCACTCAAAAATAATAATCGAGATAATCAAAAAAAAAAAAGTCTTAATATAATTGATAACAAATGAAAAAAACTAAATTAATAATCATAGTAATAAACAATGTCCTTTCTCTTCCCCCTGTTAGGGCGATTTGCTACTTTTACGTACTCTAATCTAATGAAATTTTGAAACTTGTCCTACACCAACCACTTCATCACAACACAACCATGAAACTCTCTTCGTACAGACAGATTCCAATTCGATACTTCAGATATAATTTTATCTTGTTTTTCGTTTCTCTTTTGCATGCCACATTTAGATATAGATATAGATATATATATTAATTGAAAAAAGAAAACAATAAAGAATAAAAAATAAAAAAACGATACACAAATCATCTCCAGAAGCTCACTTCACCCTTCACCACTCTCATAATTCTCACTAGATGCTGCCACTAACGAACCTGAATTATACAACTCTAGCATATCCCGATACTTTGAAAGAAAAGGGTGTTGCAAGAGGTCTGATACCGTCGGTCGCGCACTGCGGTTCACCACAAAGATGCTGTCCAGGAAGTCTCGTAGCTCCTGTGAGGGGTTGCCGTGCAGTTCCGTGATGCGTGGCCACGCCAACACATGCGGGAGGTTCTCCTTCTCGTCCTCAGCGAGGGAGCCGATCTTGAACAGCAGAGGGACCGTCTCTGGGCGCTGTCCCGTCACCGGATCCGACCACGGCGCACGACCAGACAGCAGCTCCACCACCGTGCACCCCAGCGACCACACATCGCTCGCCGTCGAGTACGTCCCCTGCACCGCCTCCGGGGCCATGTACGGCGCAGTCCCAGTGATCACAGAGCTCTCCACCGTCTTCATGCCCTCACCCAGCACAAAGCTCGTCCCAAAGTCCGTCAGCTTCACGTGGCCCTCCGTCGTCAGCAGCATATTCGCAGGCTTGATGTCGCGGTGCAGGATCCCGCGCTCGTGCAGGTAGCCCAGCCCCTTCAGCGCACCCTCCAGGTACCGCGCCACCACCTCCTCCCGCACACAGTGTCGCCGATTCCTCTGCAACACGTCCTGCAGTGAGCCAGACGGCAGCCACTCCATGAAGATCGTCCCCACATTCCCAGACACCATGAACGCCACCACACGCACAATGTTCAAGTGCTCCAGCTTCGTCAACACGGTGTACTCCTTCAGCACCTCGCGCACCGCGGTGGAGTGCTCCACACCCCCGTCCAGCTGCAGCTCCTTCGCCGCCAGGTAGCACCCCAGCAGCTCATCCCACGCACGGTACACACAGCCGTAGCTCCCCTCCCCGAGTTTGCTGTCATGCAGTACTTGAAATCGGTCCGCCAGCTTCACCCGGTCCCTACACGAGAACTGCTCGTTGCACACAATCACCACATCCTCCTGCTCCAGCACTGCCTCGATCGACCCTGTGGAGCAGCCCATCATGGATGAGCTATCTTGAAACTCACTGCCACCGGCAGCAGCCTCTACGATTTGTGCCTTCCCGTCTTTACTACGGTGGCGAATCACAAAAGTACTACTCTTCACACTGCTGATGGAGGACTGCATGCTAGAGATGTCAGAGGTATGACCAGAGGTACTGTCGTCGGAGAGGTATCCGTCGAAAGAACGAAGTAACGCGGCGTAAGAGCGTAGCACTCTTTTGCGCTTACCCTCCAAGTCCGGTATTGTCTTTGACGATGGGCTCGCACTGAATAAATGATTTAATATTCCTATATGTTTTTCCCAGGTGAGGCTAAAACTGTGCTCGGAACTTGGAGAATTATTTTCGAGAGGGTGATTATCATTCAGTTGTTCGTCAATGAAAGAAAGATTAGCAGCGATGTTCTCCTCTATGGATGCCTCCATTATGCTTTCGAAAGTGTCGTGATTAAAATAGGCAGAGAATTCTTTCATCAAATCGTCCGGTATGCACACTAACCAATCCACTGGCACCTGTACCGCTCCTCGCAGCGCATTGGTCTCCGTGATGCTCCGCCGCAACAATCGTGTTACACGGTCGAATTGATACACCATGTAGTACCACAACCGTTTATGCGGGGCAAGCGTCTCGTTCACTAGCACAAAAGGTTTTTCAGGGCTGAATCGACTGATGGGATCGGCTTCTTGCCCTTTACGAATCCGCTCCACCGCCTCGTAGCTGAAGTCGAGCAGCAGGCTCAGTCCATAGGCTAACATGTTGCGAACCGTATGGTAAAAGTGAAAACTATCCTTCGTCCTCTGCAGTGCGATTGCCTCCCGCATCTCCCCAGGTCCAATGTCGCCAACAATAATGAACGCCTTCACGACCTCCAGGGAGGCGGAGAACACCTCCTTCATCTTCTCCAGCGGGTCCTTTGATTCTCTAATCGCCCGGTCAAACTCCTCTGATATTACCACGTTGGGGTTGTCCAGATTGACGAAGGGGAAGGCGAGACGAAAGTTACAAATGGAATCGCCGAGCACAATAAAGTTAACGAGGTGGTCCACCTGACTAGAGAAATCTCTGCCTCCCTTCTTCGAAAGAGGAGAAAACAAGACTTCTTGAATGGCAACAGGATCCTCCGTCCCTTCGTTATCCAGTTCCCTCGCGCTATCGTTGGGGGCCGGAGACAACCGTCTCTCCTTCTCCTCCTCCTTAGCCGTTGGAAGGGGTTCTCCGGAAGGATTCTGCTGAACTGTGTCGATAAACCGTTTTCTAAACGCTATCACGTCGAACAGCTCTTTCCCGCTTTCCCCCACACTCTGTACAAACTCCTGTGACCCTCTATTCAACAAGTAGTGAAGGATGATAAGTACCTTGAGCGACGTCCACATTTGACCAGACTGCAACAGCTGGCAGAGCTGCAGTACCAGCCAGTCGCACGACTCTTTTCTCGAGAACCAAACACTTTCGTACGTCATCTTCGCCAGATACTTTAGATATCGGTTATGAATCAACGTGGCATCGTTGCGTGTACAGGCCTGAAGAACAGTAACAGATTTATTGAAGTGATACACGTCGGCGACAAACTCTACATCCGAGCAATTCGGTCTTAACAGTGCCCCCTTTAAGTTCTCATGGAGCTCCTCCGTGCACTGTGGGGCGTCACGCATCTCCGTACTACTACTACCCCAGCCCTTGCTTTGATCTGCGCAAGATACGCCGTTTGAGACAGCCTCCGTCTTTGTTCGCATTATTGAGAAATTAATCTCTTAGGAAAACAGAAACCAAAAAAAAGGAATTTGGTTGATATACGTTTTGTTATTTGATAAGATATTTTTTTAGGAAAAAGAGAGAGACTCGACCGAACTGCCAAATCAAATATATAATAAATTAGTCAAAAAAAAAAAAAAACTACAACACCGTGGAATGCGAAAAAGAAAAAACCAATACTGTTTGCGGTTCGTTAAGTAAACAGTTGCGCTATTATAACTTAAAAGTGACTTCACCTACCAAATAACAGTGAAAAGGGGTATATTTTTCAAAAGTCCAGCAGATTTCAAAACAAGAAAAATACAACAAAAAACAAACACAATCAAATATTAAAAAAAAAATAACAAAACTTGAAAGATACACATTTAAACACTCTGTGAAAATATTCCCCATAACAACACTTTCGCTACCCAATCCACACACTCTACTTCGCGAAACTACCTTCGTACTTGGTAAGGAAAGGGTGTTGCAAGAGGTCTGACACCGTCGGTCGGGCACTGTGGTTCACCACAAAGATGCTGTCCAGGAGGTCTCGTAGCTCCGGGGAAAGGTTCTGGTGCAGTTCCGTGATGCGTGGCCACGCCAACACATGCGGGAGGTTCTCCTTCTCGTCCTCAGCGAGGGAGCCGATCTTGAACAGCAGAGGGACCGTCTCTGGGCGCTGTCCCGTCACCGGATCCGACCACGGCGCACGACCAGACAGCAGCTCCACCACCGTGCACCCCAGCGACCACACATCGCTCGCCGTCGAGTACGTCCCCTGCACCGCCTCCGGGGCCATGTACGGCGCAGTCCCAGTGATCACAGAGCTCTCCACCGTCTTCATGCCCTCACCCAGCACAAAGCTCGTCCCAAAGTCCGTCAGCTTCACGTGGCCCTCCGTCGTCAGCAGCATATTCGCAGGCTTGATGTCGCGGTGCAGGATCCCGCGCTCGTGCAGGTAGCCCAGCCCCTTCAGCGCACCCTCCAGGTACCGCGCCACCACCTCCTCCCGCACACAGTGTCGCCGATTCCTCTGCAACACGTCCTGCAGTGAGCCAGACGGCAGCCACTCCATGAAGATCGTCCCCACATTCCCAGACACCATGAACGCCACCACACGCACAATGTTCAAGTGCTCCAGCTTCGTCAACACGGTGTACTCCTTCAGCACCTCGCGCACCGCGGTGGAGTGCTCCACACCCCCGTCCAGCTGCAGCTCCTTCGCCGCCAGGTAGCACCCCAGCAGCTCATCCCACGCACGGTACACACAGCCGTAGCTCCCCTCCCCGAGTTTGCTGTCATGCAGTACTTGAAATCGGTCCGCCAGCTTCACCTGGTCCGTACACGAGAACTGCTCGTTGCACACAATCACCACATCCTCCTGCTCCAACAGCGCTTGAATTGAGCTACTAGAGTCCTCCAAGAGAGAGTAACTGTCTAACAGTTCACTGCCACTAGCCGCCTCTACGATTTGTGCCTTCCCGTCTTTATTATGGCGAATCACAAATGTGTTGTTGCATTCGTCTCCTAACTTCGCTAAAGCTAATTCATTAGAGCGAAACTCCTCAAAGGCACTGGGAAACGGTTGTTTAGTCGCATTTCCTCGTTGAAGTGTCAGTGAAAGTGCTTCGAAAGCGTTAAACAACTGCTGCCGTTTCTTATAGAACGTTGCTAGGACTTCTGAGTCATCGCTAAATAGACACTCTAGAACCGCTACTTGATGTCCCCAGACTCCCTTAAAATCCGTCAATGTCTGGTACTGTTCTTCATTAAAAAATTCTTCGGTGGTCCCCTCTGTAATAAACTTGTAGATTCCTTTTGCAATTTCCTCTTCGGATTTGAGTTTGATATCGTTCTCGAACGTTTTGGTGTCAAAAATGAGCTTAAACTGTTTCATCAAATCGTCCGGTATGCACACTAACCAATCCACTGGCACCTGTACCGCTCCTGGCAGCGCATTGGTCTCCACGATGCTCTTGCGCAACATGTGAATCACTCGATCAAACTGGTACACCATGTAGTACCACATACGCTTCAAGGGGGAAACGGCACGATACACACGAACCAGTGGGCTGTCCTTGGAGAGAGGTGAGGTTGGCTCCGACTTTTGTTCTTCGTGTGTTTTCGTGATAGTATCCACTGACTTATCCAAAAACAGTCTGAGAGCGTACGCTAGCATGTTACGGACCGTAAAGTAAAAGTAAAAGCTATTCTTCGCCCTCTGTAATGCAATCGCCTCCCGCAGCTCTCCAGGACCGATATCGCCAACAAGAATCAGCACCTTCACTAACTCAAGGGAAGCGTTGAACACCTCCAATAGCTTCTGAGGTGGATCGTCTGAAGCCTTGATGGCTCTGTCGAACTCCTCTGACCCCACCGACTGCGGGGATGCCGGTTTCACAAACGGGAACTGGTATAAATAGTTAGACAGAGTGTCGCAGATCACGAGCAGACCAGCAAGGGAGTCGATGTATCTCAGCAGGTAATCCCCTGTCTTACAATTCGAAAGGGTACTAAAGATAACGTCTTGAACAGGAAAGCAAGCACCATCGGCGTGGGCAATGCCCTCCTCCGTGGGGGACCCTCTACTAGAAAGAGGAACACTTTCGCCATTCCCTTCCGTCTTCAGCAGCACGCCTGTCGGGTTCAGTTGCGGGGTAGAGAGCATCCGCTGTCTGAACTGTGCTACATCAAAAATAATCTTCCCGTTCTCTACTAAACTCTCTACAAATTCACGAGGTCCTTTGTGCAACAGTTGAAGCACAATGACAATTACCTTCAGACACGTCCACAGCTGACCCTTTTCAAACGCCCTACACAGCTGCAACACCAGCCAGTCACACGACTCTCTAGGCGTGCACCACACCCCCTCATACGTCATCTTTGTCAGGTATACCCATAACTTGTGGTGAATCATCGTCGCGTCGTTTCGCGTGGCCTCCGCTAGCACCGCTGCCGCCTTATTGCTCTGGTAGGACGGCGCACTAAACTCTTCCGAGGTACAGTTAGGACGACTCAGCGCTTCCTTCAAGTTTTGATGCAGCTCTTTTTTACACTGTGGGGCACCTGGGCTCGCTCGACTACTACTACTGCCAGCACTGACGTCATCGGTGAGTCTGGCGCCTACACTCATTTTACGATTCACCTGTGTTCACGGATGGACGAGAAAGATTCGATTATTATTATTTCTACTTTTTTTATACTTCCCTCCACTAACGTACAACGAAAACACAATGCCAGAAAATTGCTCCGACACAATGTGAAAACTTAAACCGAAAAGAGAAACAAAACAAGGGATAGAGACTTCGTTTGCTCAACACAATTGTTCACAGACCACTTTAAGAAAGAAAAGCCAAAACACAAAAGCCCTCCCCCCGCTTACTACGTAATACAGAAACATTCTCAACACAAAAGAAAAAGCAAAACACTAAGAAGTAACCTTCCCCTTCATCGTCACCATATTGTACAAAGAGAAACTACCTTCGTACTTGGTAAGGAAAGGGTGTTGCAAGAGGTCTGACACCGTCGGTCGGGCACTGTGGTTCACCACAAAGATGCTGTCCAGGAGGTCTCGTAGCTCCGGGGAAAGGTTCTGGTGCAGTTCCGTGATGCGTGGCCACGCCAACACATGCGGGAGGTTCTCCTTCTCGTCCTCAGCGAGGGAGCCGATCTTGAACAGCAGAGGGACCGTCTCTGGGCGCTGTCCCGTCACCGGATCCGACCACGGCGCACGACCAGACAGCAGCTCCACCACCGTGCACCCCAGCGACCACACATCGCTCGCCGTCGAGTACGTCCCCTGCACCGCCTCCGGGGCCATGTACGGCGCAGTCCCAGTGATCACAGAGCTCTCCACCGTCTTCATGCCCTCACCCAGCACAAAGCTCGTCCCAAAGTCCGTCAGCTTCACGTGGCCCTCCGTCGTCAGCAGCATATTCGCAGGCTTGATGTCGCGGTGCAGGATCCCGCGCTCGTGCAGGTAGCCCAGCCCCTTCAGCGCACCCTCCAGGTACCGCGCCACCACCTCCTCCCGCACACAGTGTCGCCGATTCCTCTGCAACACGTCCTGCAGTGAGCCAGACGGCAGCCACTCCATGAAGATCGTCCCCACATTCCCAGACACCATGAACGCCACCACACGCACAATGTTCAAGTGCTCCAGCTTCGTCAACACGGTGTACTCCTTCAGCACCTCGCGCACCGCGGTGGAGTGCTCCACACCCCCGTCCAGCTGCAGCTCCTTCGCCGCCAGGTAGCACCCCAGCAGCTCATCCCACGCACGGTACACACAGCCGTAGCTCCCCTCCCCGAGTTTGCTGTCATGCAGTACTTGAAATCGGTCCGCCAGCTTCACCTGGTCCGTACACGAGAACTGCTCGTTGCACACAATCACCACATCCTCCTGCTCCAACAGCGCTTGAATTGAGCTACTAGAGTCCTCCAAGAGAGAGTAACTGTCTAACAGTTCACTGCCACTAGCCGCCTCTACGATTTGTGCCTTCCCGTCTTTATTATGGCGAATCACAAATGTGTTGTTGCATTCGTCTCCTAACTTCGCTAAAGCTAATTCATTAGAGCGAAACTCCTCAAAGGCACTGGGAAACGGTTGTTTAGTCGCATTTCCTCGTTGAAGTGTCAGTGAAAGTGCTTCGAAAGCGTTAAACAACTGCTGCCGTTTCTTATAGAACGTTGCTAGGACTTCTGAGTCATCGCTAAATAGACACTCTAGAACCGCTACTTGATGTCCCCAGACTCCCTTAAAATCCGTCAATGTCTGGTACTGTTCTTCATTAAAAAATTCTTCGGTGGTCCCCTCTGTAATAAACTTGTAGATTCCTTTTGCAATTTCCTCTTCGGATTTGAGTTTGATATCGTTCTCGAACGTTTTGGTGTCAAAAATGAGCTTAAACTGTTTCATCAAATCGTCCGGTATGCACACTAACCAATCCACTGGCACCTGTACCGCTCCTGGCAGCGCATTGGTCTCCACGATGCTCTTGCGCAACATGTGAATCACTCGATCAAACTGGTACACCATGTAGTACCACATACGCTTCAAGGGGGAAACGGCACGATACACACGAACCAGTGGGCTGTCCTTGGAGAGAGGTGAGGTTGGCTCCGACTTTTGTTCTTCGTGTGTTTTCGTGATAGTATCCACTGACTTATCCAAAAACAGTCTGAGAGCGTACGCTAGCATGTTACGGACCGTAAAGTAAAAGTAAAAGCTATTCTTCGCCCTCTGTAATGCAATCGCCTCCCGCAGCTCTCCAGGACCGATATCGCCAACAAGAATCAGCACCTTCACTAACTCAAGGGAAGCGTTGAACACCTCCAATAGCTTCTGAGGTGGATCGTCTGAAGCCTTGATGGCTCTGTCGAACTCCTCTGACCCCACCGACTGCGGGGATGCCGGTTTCACAAACGGGAACTGGTATAAATAGTTAGACAGAGTGTCGCAGATCACGAGCAGACCAGCAAGGGAGTCGATGTATCTCAGCAGGTAATCCCCTGTCTTACAATTCGAAAGGGTACTAAAGATAACGTCTTGAACAGGAAAGCAAGCACCATCGGCGTGGGCAATGCCCTCCTCCGTGGGGGACCCTCTACTAGAAAGAGGAACACTTTCGCCATTCCCTTCCGTCTTCAGCAGCACGCCTGTCGGGTTCAGTTGCGGGGTAGAGAGCATCCGCTGTCTGAACTGTGCTACATCAAAAATAATCTTCCCGTTCTCTACTAAACTCTCTACAAATTCACGAGGTCCTTTGTGCAACAGTTGAAGCACAATGACAATTACCTTCAGACACGTCCACAGCTGACCCTTTTCAAACGCCCTACACAGCTGCAACACCAGCCAGTCACACGACTCTCTAGGCGTGCACCACACCCCCTCATACGTCATCTTTGTCAGGTATACCCATAACTTGTGGTGAATCATCGTCGCGTCGTTTCGCGTGGCCTCCGCTAGCACCGCTGCCGCCTTATTGCTCTGGTAGGACGGCGCACTAAACTCTTCCGAGGTACAGTTAGGACGACTCAGCGCTTCCTTCAAGTTTTGATGCAGTTCTCGCGCCTCACGCGTTAAGGGTTCTTCTTTCGGGCTTGGCTGCATCCAGCAAGTCAACAAGAAATAGGGAGTGGAAAAGAGAGAGAGAGAGTAGCTATTCAGCGGAATATATATATATATATATGTTTGTGTGCGTTTGTACTTTTTACAAGGTGAGGAAGTTAGGATATTTTTTTTTTCAGTTTAACGTTTTTTGTTGTTGTTGTTTTGATAATTATGGTTTAAGGAAACTAGTATGTATGTTAATATGTAAAGAGAGAGTGTATTTTGAAAACAAAAAAAAAAGTTCGCTTTAGTATCTCGACTATGGACCACCACTCGGTCAGACGTTGTCTTTAAAAGGAAAAAAATGTAGTAAATAAAAGTAGATTTCTTTTTTAGAGCTAAAAAGAGTACTACTAAAATAATAATAAAAAAAAAGAAAAGAAAAGAAAAGGAAGAGAGTAAGGAATTATTTAGCTGCTGCTTTGGAAGAAACAAAAAAAAAAGCGCGGTTGCCTTTTTACAGCAACACAACAAAAGGGAAAAGAACACAAAAAAAAAGAGGAGGAGGAGTCATTCTAGTGGGATAATTCAAAAAAGAAACGGAAAATACAGTTGGCTTAACTGTTATTCCATTAACAGCTTCTCTTTGACTTCGTTTGTTTGTTTGTTTGTTTTATATGGACTGAGAATACAAAAAATACGCTTTTTGTTTTTCTACTGTTTTCATATATTATTATTTTTTCCGGTTTTTTGAGTATAGTTTCTTCTTTTCAGTTCACCGTTTTTATATACGACATTAAAGTAATACAAAAACAGCACTATAAAACATTTTTTTGTTGTTGTTGTTGGCTTTTTTCTGTTAGTTTGTTATTTTTTTCTTTCTTCTTCTTGCCTTCATCAGGCGCATCATCACTAGTTGTCTATAAGAAAAAAAGGAAGCAAAAAAACAAAAAAAAAAACCTCTTGCGTTAATTCTTCTTCCCCCAAACACTTACGACGAGGATGGGTTCGTCTTTCCGTGTGATGCTGTCTCCCTGGTGAGAGAAGAGCTACGGCGTGCCTTTACACTGTTAGGAGCTGGGTTCTTTGGACTACGCTGCACTCGACTCTCTCTGTCCGTCATCACGCTAACAGAGTGCGAGCCCTGAGGGTCAGTGGGGAGACTGCTACTGAGCTTGCGGTGGGGGTCGACGTGAGAGTGAGACCCACGGGGGGACCCCACCGACCCTCTCTGCCCTCGTGTCAGCCTCGGATCCACTCCTCTGTAGACCTCGCGGTGCTCCTTGATGCTACCCCGGGTATTGTTGAGGGCCTCTGCGTCGTCCTCGACTTGATGGCGGCTGGTGGGGGGAGGCGGCTGAAGACTGCCGCTGGAGGGGTAGCGAGGAGAGGAGGGGGAACCACGGCGGGAACCGCTTCGGCCGCGGCGGGTGCTGCTTCTTCTACGACCCTGGCTGTTTCGCTGCAAGCAGTTCAACAGCTTTTGTGCCTTCTCATCCAAGTCGCTGCAATCCCGCCAGAACTCGCGTAGGGGTCCAGTATAAGGGCCATAACTTTCATCCAGCAGGTCATCGATCTTATCCATAAAGTCCTGCGATTGGGCCCGTACCTCTAGCGCGTGCTCCACCACCTCATCATCGACGTACCGGTTGCGTTTAAAGTTGATCAAACACTCATCCACCTTTGCATCTTCCTTGATTAAAAAAGAGTACACACGCACGCGAAGAATATCAAAGCGATCACGGAAGGCGATACTGTCTCTACCGTCCGCACGGGTTCCTTTCGTCGACCGACGGCGGCTGGAGCTACGCGCACTGGGAGCCTCACCCGTCCGGCTGCCAGGGTCCTCCGAGAGGGCCCTCTGTTTACTGTAGGAGCGCAACTGACTGCGAGAGGGAGTTCTATTCTCCCGTTTCGGCAGCAGACTGTTACGGCGGATCTCGTCTCGGCTGAGGCGACGGTTGCTCTGCGATTCACTGGGGCGGGGGAGCTGGCGGGAGGACGCAGGGCCGACAGAGGGTGCCGGCGCTTCATGAGGGACGCCTTCTTCCTCCTCGTGATAGGGCACATAGGCGCTCTCCTCCGGGGAGGGAAGAGCGGCGGGGTTAGGGGCAAACGTGTAGGTCTCCATGGCCGCCCGATCCCCTGCCTCCTGCCACTCGGTCAGGTCAATCTCCTCGACGGTGAACCTATTGCTAAGCAGGCAGGTGAAGAGGGTGTGGTCGCCCATCACAGGGACGTGCAAGGCACCCGCTTTTTCTGCCTCCTCCAGAAATGAAGCCAACTCCTCCGAGGCGCCATGCAGCCCTTCGTTCAACAACATCGCCTCCGCGACGCTGTCCACTATCACATAAAAGTTCTCCGGGAAAGGGTCGTTAGGTTTCCGGTCCTTGGGAGCTGGGCTCTGTTCTACAGAGAAGAGTCGCACATTGTGTAGTGCCTCCTCACGGTCGGTGGGGAAGAGGCAGACACCCCCACACTGCTGGACCGCCAGACGATACCGCGCCGCGGCGGCCTCGGTGAAGAAGAAGAATACTTTATCCTCAAACAGTGTCTCTCGGCCTCTGGACTTGACGGCAGTCGAGGGAATGGGGTAGAGGGAGAAGGCGGCGGTGTCTGTCTCTGGCCGGGCGTAACTCACGGTGGAGGCACGTGTGACACTACGAATAGGGACCTCAAAGCGGCGAGGAGGGGGCAGCACACTCAGCGGTGCCGACGCCTTCTGCGCCAGCGTAGCGAACCACTCCAGAACGTACGTGGGCGGTACAATAGAGTACCCGCAGGCCAAGGCGATCACGGTGGAGAGGTCATCAGCGAGTTCCTCCACGCAGTGCAACAAACCAATAGGGGTGGGCATCGGAAGGTTAAGGGTAGGGACCTCACAGAGTGTGGCGCCGAGGCGGTGGAACATGAAGCGAAGGTCGTTGGCTTGGTCGGGGTGCATGAGATCGGAGTCCACGCACACTACCAACGGACGATAATGAAAGATGACCGACACCGACGGCCCAAACTGGGCCTCTGTGCCGTCTGTAAGAATAATACTGCCGCCAGGGGGTACCTCCGTGTCGCCTACAAACACTGTGCCGCCCGTCTCGCCCTCCTCCTCCTCCAATACCGTCAGGAATAACACCAGCGGGTCCTTCTCCAGTAGTCCATCCCCCTCAGGGAGCTCTAGGTACACCCCCTCCCCGCCCGCCGCCTCAGCCTCCGCGTTGGCCTCACTCTGACGCATCAGCAAAAGGCTGACGTGCTGGGGTCGTATCCCTGGGCAGTGCAACTCTATATCACAGGAGGGATCACTACCGAGCAGGTACTCTTCCCTCACTACTAGAGAGTAGTAAGGGGCCGCGCCTTGGGGGCGGGAACTGGTGAACTCCACAGCGAACATTCTTTTTAGAGAGAGAACAAAAAAAAAAATGAGTGCGATGAGAATTACAAATAAAAAGAAAAAGTAACGAGAGATTCTTTTACTTTTTTTATTATTTATTGTTATTTGTTGTTGTTTCTCCTTTCTTTTCTTCTTGTTTCCTTTTTTTTACTATTCTATTCAGCTCTCCAGTTTTCTACAGGGGGGAAAAAAAAAAAATACACTATAACAGTAAAATACGAAAGCAATAAAAAACAAAAAAAAAAACAGATAAAAAAAGTAATACTACGATGATATTTTATTTTACCTTTATGGGAACCAGTGAAGAAAAAAAAAAGAGAGACAAGGTTAAAAAAAAAATCAACTTCATAAATATAAGCGCAACAGAATATAGAAAAAAAATTGTCCATTCAAAAAAAAAAAAATATATATCTCTTAATAAAAAAAGTAAACTGTACCTGACTGTGCTTAGGTTGTGTTCGTTGTATTCTCCTCCTTCCACCTTCTCTTCTGCCTTTCTTAGAGTGCAAACAATAGTAATAATAATAATGATGATAATAATAAGTAACAATAAAAGGTAAAATACTCATGAGGAAGACGCGGGCTTCTGTTTTTTACACTCCTTCATCAATTGCAACAGTTCCTTCATACGATTAAAAAGAGGGGATTTATACTTTCGTGTGGCATCCGCCGCGAGGTCCATCAACAACGCTCGTCTCACCTCAGTCGTACGGTACACCTGCATACACTCCTCGGTACTGCTGTAATAGGAAGGTGGAGGGAGGAGGGCGGCGGCAGACGGCGTCTTCGCCTGTTGGGCCTCTTGAAGTTGACGCAGCTTGGACTCTAACGCTGTAGCGGTGTGAAACAGTTTCTCCATCGCGTCACACTCTTCTTTACGCTGTAATTCACTCTGGTCAATCTTTTTTGTCCATTCCTCTACCACGTCCGCCTCCGCTTGCTCCTTCTTCGCCTTGGCACGTTGTGCCCTCGACTTTAACTGTTGGTCCAACACCCTCTGAAGTACATCAATCTTATTCTTGACCGCATCGAGCGTCTCCCTCAACTCTTTCGCAGTGTCGTACACCTCTCCTTCTTCTTTAGGGAGGTGCTCCGTGGTGGACGGGGTGGGGCCGTCGGCGTACATGGTCAGTCCCTCTGGAATATAAGACCAATGCATCTCCTCCAGCGGCACCTTTTCCCAGTCCTTCTCCTTCATGTCCTCCTGTGTAGAAGAAGAAGGGTCCTTGCGGGGTCGCTGAAGGGTAGGGAGCACCTCCTCTCCTTCTCTATCCCGATAGAGCATCTGACTTGAGAAACACTTCTCGGAGAGTTTTAACTCGTTCGACATGACAATCGCAGAGAGCACTTTCCGATCTTCCTCGTCAAATTTTAATTCCTTCGTGTTGACCTGCTCTAAACCTCCCTTGGGCCGTCGTGACACACACCCTCCTCCTCCTCCTTCTTCATTCGACGTTAGACTAGCGTTCTCGTTGACGTACTGATTGTTCAACTCTATATAATAGTTGGTGAAGCAGACATACTGATACGTGAGGTGGGGGACGGAGGGGCGGAAAGGGGCAATGAACAGGGGACCGTCATAGAGGCTCTCTAGCATAGGGTGGTTCTCCAGCACCGACGTCAGCAGCACTTTACCCAATATATTTTCAAAATGAGAGGACGAAGAAGGCGACGACGCCGCCGATAACCCCTCCGGTACTCTTTTTAGGATCAAAAAGTGTATCGTCTTCATATAACCCTCCCACACCTCTTTGGTAATGAACGGGGGATCGGCCACAATGTAGTCGAAGGCGTTCAGATACGAAATAGGAATTTGCTCCGGGTGGTGGTAGTCGTAGAAGACGACATTACCCTTTTTTTTTCTGCTTTCCTCCCCTCCCTCCTCCACGTCTGTGGAGGAGACCCACTGAGGGTCAAACTCAAACAGTCGACTCTCCTTGCACAACACTGTGAGTGCATCCCACTCGGTATCTACACGTTCACTAGCGCCTTCTTCTGTTTTATTTTCCTTTTCCTTCTTTAACATTTCAAAACGATCCAGCATGGCGAAGTAAACGGAAGGGGTGGAGAGAAAGGCTACTTTCCTCCCGTGTTTTATAATTTCATTCAACAGGATATCGATGGTGTAAGGGGAGTACCAGTACTGGTTGTACTCGGTATTCTCCTTACTGAGGTCGAAGGGAGAAGACGAGGTGGTAGTCGTAGTGGCCATGATTCTCACGTATTATCCTTTGTTTAATTAATTTTATTTGATTTTATTTATTTATTGGTTACGGTGTTAATGAATGTATAAATTTATATTGATTTCACTTTTTAGTATCTAACGACTTGTAAAGAATGCGTCTCTATTAAAAACGAGGATTTTTCTGTATTAGTGCTTGGAGTAACAAAGAAAAAAAGACAAGAAAAGTACAGAGGAGGGGAAAGGGGGAGGAATGATAGATAAGAGCTGTAAAAGATAACATTTTTTCTGTAAAGAATAAAAAATTATAATAAATGCAACTGTTCTTAATCGTTGCTTGTTTTTTTTTTTCTTCTATATATATTTTTCTTTTTATATGGAGTCATAATGATCTAAATCGAAAGAAGTCGCCTATATACTTTTTTTTTTTTTTGCGGACACACTGAAGAAAAAAAAACTAAAAAATCTAAAAATCATTTTGTTATAGTGATATACTTTTAACTTTTATTATTAGTGGTAGTAATAATGAAATAAATTTCAAAATTCTCTATTGAAAAATAACTAGAAAAGATGAACGAAATCAAAAAAAAAAAAAACTCTATAAAACGTTGTGATGTATTATTTTATTTCATTTATTTCTTTAAAAAAAAAATGCATTTCCACTACCTATCGTTTCTTTCTTTTTTTTTTTTGTAAGTTGATGCTTTTTTTTTTTTTTCCTTTTGTCATTATATATAACCATGTAAGATCCAGCTCCTAGGATAATGGGTTCAGCTCCTTGAGGCTGTTCACAAACACTTCATACTTTACTAACATATCTAAAGGCGGGGGAAACAGAAAGTTGGCCTCCTCCCCCGACGGCAGGGAAGATGGATGGCTCAGTGGGGTGTAACACTTGTAGTACTGCCGTAGTCGCGGAAACACACACTCGGCAGGGATTTCTCCTTCTCCACTCTTTTTTTCTCTTTTTGAAGCGTCTTTACCACCAAGAGGAAAGTCCTGTCGCGTGGCCTGGGTGGCACCAAAGTGTTGCCACGCATACCGCTCCCCAAAGACCTGTTGAAACGGAATAAAGAGAAATAAAAGAAGGTCTAGCAGTCTTTCCTCCTCCTGACGCATTTCCTTCTGGGAGGAGAGGCGCTCTAGGGTGCGGGTGGGAGAGACAGTAGTGTAGGGCCGAGCGAGGTCGTCCTCCGCTTTCCTTCGCTTTACGCTGTCGTCCTGACCATGAGTGGCAGATTCATAAAGCCGCTGTCGCTTACGGGCACTGCTATAAATATTAGGCAACACAGACGACGAAGAAGAAGTGAGGGTGCTATCGTGGGGGTTGGGAGTGGTACAGTCTGCCAAGGCCGCGGAAAGATTTCCGTCCGTGACAGCGGTGGTGGTGTTTTCTTTTTCCTCCTTTTCCTGTATATACTGCAGCAACACCACCTCGCATATCGCCATCACGGTGTCCACCGACAGAATCTTATCATCAGAGGGGTCGTACGACATCAGTCGTCTACCGATACGCCCGCTGAGAAAAGAGAGGTCCTGTCGGAGGGCGTGAAGAAGAGCCGTGTTCTGACTCACACTGCGTAATACAGCGTTGCGCTGAGGGGTGCCGGTCCCGCTGTTTTCCACATCGCAAGGGTAGCGAGAGAGGTAGTACTGTATGACAGGGCTCCACTGGGGGGTGGGGGCGACCTGCACGGTATCGGGAGTCTTATCCTCTGCATCGGGATGCACGTGATTTGTAAAGTGGAGTGTACGGGCGGAGGGCACCACCTCCCTCTCCGCCTCCTCCGCTGCTGCTGCGGGGGTACCGTGGCTGGACTTGTACTGACGGTGTTGGCGAGAGAGGGAGGCAAGAATACTATTGCGTGTTTTTTCAATCTCCTCGTTCGCTAACGAAACCAATTTGGCGACCTCCTCACTGACACGACTGGGGGGAGTGTTCCACAACTCTACATCCGTTCTATTCTTGGTCGAGTCTTTAGTGGGCGTCACTAGCACTGTTTCCTTTTCTTTTTCGGAAACGACGACGGGTGGAGAGAGGGAGTGTTCTTTTTCTTTTTCTTCTGTGGCCGTGTTGTTGGTGTTGTTCTCTTCACCAGGGAGAGCCACCGCTTCCACTTCCCGAGGCTTGGGAGCGGGAGACGCCGAAACAGCGGAGACGGGCGGTAACGTCTCCACCGCCTCCACTTCCTCTCTCGGAGTAGAGTCACTGACATTTAACGATAACTCTTTGCTGATTTCCTTTTCGGTCGTAGGGTTCTTTACCTCCACTGAAGTGGGTGGCTCCGCCTCGTCGGTTGGATCTTCTTTTCTATGAGAAAGAAAAAAAGAAGGGGTGTCCCCCTCCACCAGCACCGTGGAGCCTACTGGCCTCTTGTCCGGTGTTGCCTCCTCCCCCTCCTTGTGAGCCTCCGCCACGGTGGTGGTGGGAGGCAGAGAGCACATGCTGAAGGAATAGGTGGAGATGGTCATCGACTTTTTTTCTTCTTCTTGGTCGGTATGCACTGTCGTCTCCGTCACCGTTTTTTCCACGGTAATCTCTACCGGATGCACCGTCACTGGGTCTGAAGCAGGAGGCAGAGTGGTATCGGTGAGGGGCGCCTCCTCCATCGCTGGGCGGCGTGGGGCCTCCGCCCGCCGTGACCTTTCCTCCTCTTCCTCTGCCTGGAGCATATGCACCGGCCGTGGCATCGGACTGACGATACTGCTGTCTGCCATCAACGGAGAGCCGTAAGCGCTGGACCCCTTCTCTCCCTCCTCGACCACCACCCCCGGTCGGAGGGGCTGACGGAGGAGCTGTGCCTCGGGTGCAGGGCTCTTTCCTCTCCCGCCGTCCGTCTCCTCCGGTAATACGGCGATCACCTCCGATACGGTAGCAGGCAGCGACCGCTGTTGTAGAAAAGACTCCTCCCCAGTAGCGGTCTCCACCGCGGAGGGAAGCACAAAGGCTCGACGGGGGGGAGGGGTGGTAGTGGAAGAGGGGGCCGTACTACTGAGCGCAGCTCTACCCTTCCCTTTGCTTTCGTTTCTTGGCTTAGACTGTGTCTCGTCGTCGTCGTCGTCGTCGTCGGCATCTCTGTCAAACCGTACCGCCGGTCTCGGCTCAGGCGAAGGGAAACGACTGTTGTTTGCCTCCTCCTCTTCTTCTTCTTCTTTCTCTCGCTTCTTCTCTAGTTGATAGTTTTGACGAATGTTCTCCTTAAACTGTCGAACTGTTTTCTCTTCTTCTTCCTCCCAGCCATTCATGGTGGCCTCCTGGTCGGCCGTCGTCTGCATGACGGACGGGGGGCACACACTGCTGCTGGGGGAGTTCCGCTTACTCTTAAAGCCTTGCGAGTTGGAGTACGAGTTCACATCTCTGGAAGAGAACAACAACACAGGATTGGACGGTTTAACGTCGTCACTGTCGTTATTTTCATTGTCGTGGGTACGGTGAGAGGAAAGTCGTACGGCGGGTCGTGGGGCAACAGACAGCTGTGAGTGTACGCCATCACTATCTCGGTAGAACTGAATCGTGGAAGAGTCACTTTTATTCTCCATGATCAATAGATTATTTTATTTATAATTTACTTTTTGGTGATGCTAATGGATGAGGAGTGAATATGTATGATTAAAAAATGTACGGAGCTTCTATAATAGATTTAGATATAGATAAAAATATATCTTGTTCTAATAAAAAAAAAAGTGAGTGAAATTAAAAAAAAAAAAGTTTTTAAACAAAAAGAATCTAAAACTCTGGTAAAAGAGATTCCTAGAGGGAAAGAAAAGAGGAGATAATGATAAACTGACTGACAGGATAAAAAAAAACTTTCAATGAGAATAGCAATAGTAATAATGATAGTCCATTAAAAGGAAAGAAAGGAATTACAATAAAATAAAGAGCATAAACTTTGATTATAATATATAAGTATGTATATACATTTAAAATAAAAAAATAATAAACATCGGATTATACATTTTTTTTCCTTCCATTCAATTGAACATTAAATATTCTCATTGTTGTCATCGTTATTATTATTATTATTATTTCGTTGGACTGTTATATATATATATATATGCGGAGACGTTAAACACCGTTATACGATTTTATACATGAGGAAGTGGAATACTTTTCCCCGACACAGACTCGTTAAAAACTGGTTTACTTTTATTACTGCTTCCACCTTTATTACTACTATTATTATTATTATTACTCATACTGCCACCTTTAAAGCTGAAATCATAAAAGTAGTTATTGACTTGATAACGATAGCGGTTATAATAGTTAGGAATCATCACCAACGCCCGCTTGGTCGCACGTTGATAGTTATCCCGATGGGAAAGTACTCTAGAGCCTCTCAACCACAACAATTGTTGCTCCCGCAGCGCCCTACTGTACGCATTCTCTCTCTCTCTCTTCTCATTAGAGAGCCATCCTTCATTATTATTATTAGGATTGGCAGGGTGATAGCTAATTCTTCGTTGGTATTGCCAATTCTTTCGCTGCAGTTGTTGATAATACCGTATTGATCCCAACTGACTCTGACGACTATTATTATTATTATTATCAATCGTTAATCGAGGACTGAAAGTGTTCTTCTCTGCTTCTACCGCTATCCGTCGAGGGACTTCCTCGGGGGAGTAGTAGTACAATATCGCTGGACCACGAAAGGGTTTCCGATTATTATTATAATAATTATTATAATAGTTATTATTATTATTATTATTATTGGAAGGGTCCTTCTCGACTACTATTTCGGAAGAAGGGGAGAAGGGGTCCACATGGCTGCCTCTTCGCTGTGGCTCTTGATTATTATTATTATTATTGTTGTTGTTGTTGTTGCTGTTGTTATTATTATCACTATTATTGTTATTATTAGGATTCGGGTACTGCTCTACCGAAGAAGAGGGAGGAGGAGGAGGGAGAAACACCTGCTGTGGAGCACGAGGATTATAAGCCGTGGAGCGCTTCGAGTTGACATATTTATTATTATTAATCTTATTAGGGTAAACCATTCCCTTTGCCGATGAAGAAGACACCAACGGGATTGCCTCTATGAGAGGGAAGGCTGGAACACTGTGACTAAAGAACTCTCCTTTTCGACCAGCAGGACCACTCCCACGAATATTATTATTATTATTATCATTATTATTATTATTATCAGGGGAGGGCCAGTCCGCACCAAGGAGTTGTCGCTTCATAGCTAAATGCCGACGAGGGGTAAAGAATGGATTGGATTTGTTATAATAATAATTACTGTTTGGCTTTTTCAATTGCTGTTTCATTTGATAGCGCATTCCTGCAGAGGTGTACGGGGGGGGAGTCTTTTTACCTGCCACACTACTGTTATTATTATTAGCATTCACACTATAATTATTATAATAATTATTCTTCTTGTGATTCTTATCAGTGATATTGGCTTCCTCTTCACTGTCGTCATCGTCGTCATCGACAAACACAAACTGATATTTATTATTAGGATTATAAATATTATTACTCTTTTTATTATTATTATTATTGTTGTTGTTTTTGTTACTAGTATTCGACACTCCCGGTGCGGGGTATGTGTGAAAGGGAATAGTTGATGGTCCTGAATTATTATTATTATTATTATTATTTGTTTTATTATTATTAATAATATTATTATTATTGGTATGATGATTACTACCGGTAGAAAAGGCGCTATCCACTGGACGATGTGTTAGTACAGGAGGCAGTGCTTTCCCTGGCCCATTATTATTATTATTATTATTATTATTATGAGGGACGGCAGTGGCGGGGGCGGCGGCTGTGTTACGGGTATTCGTGAGCGTGTAATGGTTATAGTTTTGGCTGTAGGTTTTAAGTTTTTTGGATGATAAAGGACCCTTTCTGCCATAGAGAGATTGAGTAGAGGGACCTGAGGCCACCACCCCCCCTCCTTTATTACTGCCGAGTGGAAGGGAAGAAACATTGGAACTGTTATTATTATGATTATTATTATAGTTGATGCTGAAATTGCTGTTACTATTGTTGTTGTTGTTGTTGGTTAATGGACTAGGAAGAGGGAGAGAGTGTACTGGGGAAGGGGAAGTACGAAGAGGAGGTAGAGGGGAACCAGCCCTTCTCTCTTCCTTCTTCTTCCCGTCCTTAATATTATTATTATTATTATTATTATTATTATTATTGTTGTTACTGTTATAGGGATAAGGGCTAGAGAGAAACGGACTTGAAGAGCCTTCTCGTTTAATAGGTGTATTATTATTATTATTATTATTACCTGCTGCTAGTAGTGACTCGTTGGGAGTGTGTTTAGCAGTAAAGGAGAAGCGAGGACCACCGCTACACGTGTTAGTATTATTGTTATTAGTATTGTTATTATTGTTGTTGTAGTTTAAGTTACTGTTTTCGTTATTTGTGATATTATTAATCGGATTCTGTCCCTCCGAAACTTTACTATCATCACCCATAATATTATTATTATTGTTATTATTATTATTATTATACAATTCCCCTCGTTGTTGAAGTAGTAGTAAAAGTCGTTGAATCTCTTTTTCTTTCTCCTCCAGCGTCTTGGATTGACTGGAAAGGCCTTCTTGCAAATGTTCAATCTCCTTTTCCTTTTCCATTATTAAAGCTCGGTTACGATTATTTTCGGTTAGTATCGAATTGTATTCATTTTGTATTTCCTCCAAGTTATTATTATTATTATTATTATTATTGCTATTATTATTATTCTGTGTTGTGTCGGTTTCAGTGGGAGGTTTCTTCTCTCCAGTGCCGGTGGTAGCCGGTGAAGTAGAAGGCGTCGGTCCTGTTGCCTCACCCGTGGATAGAGGCGGTCGAGAGGCAGTAAGCGCTTCCCCGGAAGGAACTCCGCTATTTCTCTGACTATTATTATTACTATTGTTATTATTGTTATTAATATTATTGTTATTAATATGTTCACTAGAGTTAGGGTGGAGAGTGGTATCCTCCCCCTTCAAGGGAGGTGCAGCAGCAGCAGATACATCATTATCATTAGTAGGAGGAGGAGCCACAGGACTGGGTATAGGAGACGTCGCATCCGAGGGATATACTTTACTAGTTTCTTTCGGATCCTGAGAAGGGGTGGTATTATTATTATTATTATTATTATTATTACTATTTTCCGTGTTGGAAGAAGGGTAAAGCGGGTGTGAGCAGTGAGGACACTGTGTGAGAGCGTGGTGGACCACAGAGGCACTCTCCTGCCTCGACCCCTCCTTTTGTATTGACACCATCAGCTCTTTGGCTTCGCTAGTGTGGGGTGGAGCGCCTTGGTATACACTCTTTTCCTTCTTTAATAAAGTAGGCGCGGCAGCACTGCTACCCCTATTGTGGCCCTCTTCTTCCTCCAAGGGCGGTGTGTCGGTAGCGGCAGCAGATGCATCATTATCATTAGTAGGAGGAGGAGCCACAGGACTGGGTATAGGAGACGTCGCATCCGACTGGTATACTTTACTGGTGTCCACCGCCTCCGTCTGTACTCCTTTATCCTCTACTGCAACCCGTGGTACAACGGCCGGAGAGGGGGGACGGCTATTGTGATTACTGTTGTTCTCCTTACTAGTAGTAGGAGGAGTAGTAGTAGGAGGGGTGCTATTTTTCCTATTCTCGTCGTGTCGTTCATTTCCCGGAGAGGGTGGTGGACCAGACAGGGGGCGGTTTCCATCCGCTGGTTTTGCCTCTGTGGTTCCTGACGCAGCGGCAGCAGAGGGTGCCCTCTCCTTCTTCTTCTCCTTCCCCTCTCCTCTCCCTTCTTCTTCCTCTCCCTCCTCCTCGACGATATTAGGAGTTTCTTTACGACGGGGATAAAAGTCTTCGTTTTCATCATAAAAACTGATGGGGATGTCGTTTACATTAGTGGTGGTGCTCATTTCTTTTCCTTCCACTTTACGCGGAGTCGTGTGGTGGTTATGGTTATTATTATTATTAGGACTTGCCTTCTCATCTTGGGTGGGAGAGGCGGCCGCTTCAGACGTACCAAGTCTGGTATCGACGGCGTCGGTCATCGTTCCCTTATCGAGTCCCACCACCTTCACCGGGGTCCTTTCCTTCTCGTTCAACGACGCACTACCACCACTCTTTTCCGTTTCCTTCTTGTTCTGATTCTCTCCATTCTTTACAGGATCGGCAGCGGGCTTCCGACTTTCCTGCGCACCGGCAGCCGGTGGTACTGGAGGACGACTGCCAGCCGAAGTGCTTTGCTCCTCCAGCAATAAACACTGCACTAGACCTTGTCGGAGTAGCGTAGTCGACTCGGAGAGCTGTTGGGCCACTTTAGAGGTAAAAAAGGGCACTTCCGCCCTCTCCCACTCCTCCTGCACCTCACGGAGGGTCACTTTCCGACCCTTGCTGTCCTCCTCCGAAGATGAGGAGTGAGCGCCTCCTATTTCTCTTTCAAACTCGGAGATAAAACGAATTAGTTCGACGGAAGTTTGCATGGAGGTGCGTTGGGCGTCAATGCACTGGACCAGACCTTGCTTAATGGAACTATTCTCATCAATGTTAATCTTAGCCAGCAAGCTCGTCAACTTGACCGCCTCCTGGGTGAGCATCTCAAAGTCCTGGAGCGATTTATCGGTAGGAGAGGAAGCGGTGGCGGCGGCACTTTCTTCACCGGAGTGCTTCTGTTTCGCCTTTTCTTCGTAAAAGGTGCTCGCTAAGAAGTACGGGGAGGTGACGCAGGCGTGGGTCGCGATAGCGTCCTCCATCATCATACACTTCTCCTCGTAGAATGACACCACCTTCTCTACATGCGCCAAATACTCATCGTGCTGCTGCAAAATGAATTCCTTCTCCTCCTTCGCCCGATTGTATTTGGTCTCATACTCCGCCAGAGAGAGTTTCATACGTGCCTCGTTCGACCTTCCCTCCACCTCAGCAGCAATATCCTGCAAGTCTTCCGGTCCACTCCCGTCCTCGCCACCACCGCCCTCTCCACCGCCACCGCCCGCCCCACGTTGACCGCCGTGATTGCCACGACCGTGCTTGCTCAGCTCTCTCCGTAACGTCGCGACGACGGCATCCCGCTGGGAAAGGGTTACCAGCGTCTCCGCGACTCGCTGCTGAGACTGACGGAGGTCCTCCTCCATGGTTAGAACGGTCTGCTGTGCGGCCTCCACCTCACCCCTAATAGACAACAACTCCCGCCGGAGCTGATCGGCGTGCACTTCATTCTTCGCGATCGTCTGATGCAGCGCCAAGTTGCGGTCCTCCGTCTCGCGGAGTTTACGCTCCATGATCCCGTGCTCCTCCTTCTGTCGCTGGAAATCCATCTCCAGCGCGGCGTACTGCTGATTCCGCTGCAAGAGGTCCGCCTTGGTGCGTTCGAGGGTTTGTTTCGTCGCGGCAAAGCGATTCTGTACAATCTCAAACAGCTCAAACCCGACTTGAATGTTGGGAAGTGTCTCAGCAGGGGTGTCCCCTTCCCCGTCGAGCAAGTTTTTGATACGAGTGTAGTTGGGGTCTCCAACGGTGCTAAGAATTCTTTCGTAATCATTGATCTGATGAATCACCTGAGCCTGTACGACTCCACCACTACTACTACCACCGCCAGCATCGGTCCCGTTGCTACTATTACTGTTATTATTATTGTTGCTATTACTATTATTGTGAGTATTCGGAGAGCTGCTATCGCCGTGGTGGTGAGAGTGGTTACCACCAGTAGACGAGGAGGGATCGCTGCCCTCGAGAAGCGTTACTTTTTTGCTTCTACTAGATTGCATTGTAACCGAAAATATTTAATTATTTATTATAATAACAAATAGATAATAACAATAACAAAAATAAGAAAGTGTAACAACAAAAAGGTAAAAGTAATGCAGTAGCTAATATATACTTTATACAAAGGAGTAATAATCCGTTTTTATGATTTTTTTTCTTCTTTTTTTTAAGTAGGAAGAAAAAAAAAAAGGAAAACTAAAAAAAATCTTGGAAAGAAATAGAAGAAAAAGTAATAAGAAACCAAAAAAACAATTGAAAATAGTAGATAAAAAAATAAAAAATGGGAAAGCAAAATAATAATAATAATAAAAAAGAATTAATATTTAATTAATTTAACAAGTGGAAATATGTATAAAATATACATATATACCTTAATAATTTGTGTAAACAGCGTGTTGAGAGGAAGAACAAAAAAAAAAAGAGGGATACGGTGGCGATGGTCGATCCATTAAATTACGTATTCGATGTGATGGATTATATTAATTAAACTCTTTATTATCCTTTAACATTGTAAATATCATTTTTTTTTTACTCCTTGTTTATTTTTCTTTTTTTTTTATCTGCTACTTGTTTTTGGCGGTCTTTAAGATAGTCTTAGTACCCTAATTCTCTCCTTAAGAATCCCTTCGGTGACGTCAACCAGGCCATGTCGTAGCTTCGGTAGGCCATAATGCTGTACAGGAAAAGCATCGCCAGCGCGGCGGGGGCAATCATCGTATGGAGGAGCACATCCAACAGCACAGAAATACAAAACACAGTCGTCAACTTGGGCATAGCAGCGTAGAAGCGGCCCAGCATATAAAACCCGACCGCGAGGAGAACAATCTGAAACGCAGAAGGGGTACGCCACTTCACCCAAGACCAGTACCTCGGCATCTCATCGACATTCCTCGCCATCCACTCTGGGAGGTACTTGTAATAAAAGTGTTGAGTGTCGCTGACGAGGTTGCGGTAGCGGCGGTCGAGCGTGGGGCTCTTGGTGATGAGCTCGTAGGCTTTATTGATCTGATTCAGACGAGGAATGTCCCCACCGTCGGGGGCCATGTCAGGGTGCACCTCCTTCATCAGTTGGTGGTAGCGGAGGCGGATGGTCTGGGTGGAGGCACCAGGCTTGAGCCCCAGCACCTCCCAAGGGCTGTACCCTTCCGCCTCCCCCACCGTCGACTGGTGGAGGGACTCAGTGTGGGCAGAGGGGTCCCGCCGTCGTTGCTCTCGTCGTTCTCTCTCGTCGAGGTCCTCCTGCGTCAGCTTACGGCCTTCTTTTTTGCTGTCTTCGATATCGGAAGGGATGGTGGGGGCGGCCACGCAGCGGCGGGCAGTCTGTAGGGTAGAGGAGGGGTGTAAGAAGGGGGAAGTGAAACTAGTAAGAGTGGTGGGAAGGGCTATAGAGGCGGCACCGCGGAGGGCGAAGATTCGTCCGGTAAAGGGACGCATCGATGCAAATGAATGGGTATGGTTTCTACTTAAAAAAAGGAGAGGAGGAGAAAAAAAAAGGTGAAAAAAAACAAAAAAAAAAGTCGATGACTTGCTCCCTTCTTAAGGGATTGTTTCACAGTGTTTACGGCTTAACTTTAAAACTTTATTTATTTTTCTGTTTTTTAAATGAGATTAATGTAATTCGTGACTTGACTTTATGTATATATTTTTATATTTATTTATATAGATGATAAATGAGACGCCTCTATGGTCAATATAATACAACTTGATGAAACTCCATTACCCCTTTTCGCCATTCTGTATGTGTATGTGTGTGTGTGTGTCATTGACATGGATAAAAATACACGCACGCTTCTCTTCTCTCTTCTTTATTCCTTGAACATTCTATTACATGTACCAGTGCCACCAGAGGGTGGAGAGAAGGAAGAGGGCGATCGTCCACCGTCGCTCATACAAATGGGAACCGTAGGCCGCATACAGTCGCAGCCCCCACACCACAAACCACAATAGCACCCATGCCTCTCTGACATAAGCATAACTGAACACCAGGGCGGTGAACAGCATCACAGACAGCCCCACACGAGCTTGCTCTCTATTCTCCAGGTCAACACGACGGGTGAGGCTGGCCTCGCCTTGAGGAACGGCTACAAAGTGGGCGTAGAGGCCTACCTGAGGCAGGGCGGCGTAGCACACCACGGCGAGAAGCGCGTGGTGAAGAAGAGCGAGCAGAGGGAAAGCACTCGCCTGCGGCCCGGACTGGGCCTTCTGCCGAAGTCGGGAGAGCCAGCGGCGGAGGGCGGGAACGGTGGGTGGGGTGCGAGGCCCTTCCACTGTAATAAGGGTATCGGTGATGCTAATGATCATACACTGTGCCTCTTCCTTCGTAGGGGCGGTGTGGCGGTCGGAAGGGTAACGCTGCGGCAACACAGGAACACACAACTTTAGAAAGACGGACGCATTCACCGCGAGGAGCCCATCGGTGTGGCGGTCCTCGCGGGAGTAGTGGTAGGCAGCGCGCCGTGGGTGGGTACGATAACGGAGTACGTCGGCCTTGAGGGTGGTGTGCGCCGCCTCCGCCACGTGCTCCTCCACCTGCAGCAGTACCCCACTGAGCGGCGCCGCACTCTTAAACGAACGGTACTCCTCCGCCTCCAACACATCGCGAAGGGCTAGCCGCGAACTACGGACGAGGACGGTAGCTCGATTCTCCAGTGGCAGCTCGACACCCGCGGCATCTCGCATCGCGTACAGGACCACTTCCATCTCCAAGTAAGGGGCACCAGCACGAGGGACAGTCGGGGGGCGCCAGTAGTTATAAAACTGTCGCAGGGTGCGATGCGCGGCGGTCGGACACAGCCAATGAAGGGCCCAGCTACGGGGCACGACGGCCGGTCGGTCCCACGGCACCACCAGGGGTCGGGAAAGGACTTCATTCTCTAACGTGGGGGGCTGCAGAGGAGAGAGGGACAACTGTCGCTGGGCGCTGTAGGTCCACCGCGCCGTGAGATCGCCGGCGACAAAAAAATTCGTATCCGCGAGGAGGCACCCCTCGCACGCCGTTGCCAGGCCAGGAACCGCAAATAGGATTTCTTCCACTTTACTGAAAGGGCGGACGGCCGGCATGGAGGCCCACGTCTGTCGTTGCTCCGTCTCCAGTGCTGTTTTACCCTTTGGCGATTCGCCGCTGTACACCTGCCGGGTCGCGCGGTCAAGCTCCTCCGCTCCATAAGTCCCTACCCAATCTATTCCACTCGGACGTCGCCCTCTCTCCATCGTTAACGGGGGGATGTGCACACTGACAAAGGACTGATTAAAGTAGTGTACAAACTCATGATCCTGCAGCAGACGAGAGCCAGAGAGGATGCGGGTAAAGTAGTAGTTGATAAAGTGGGAGCGGTACACCCCACCTCCTTTAAGGTAGAGGTGGTGGGTGCTCTGCAGGCCGTGGTGCTCCACCACACTAAAGCTGTTCAGGAGGGCTGTGATGGAGGGGTTCTGTACCCGCCGTATCGCCTCCTCGGAGGGGGGTGGGTACTGTCGTTCATTCGCAGGGGTATTCCCGCCGTTCCCCAGTGGGGTGGCGCCCACCCCAGAGGAAAGCGTCCACTGGTCCCCGACCAGCTCAATTCCCAGCTCAAACCCCTCATCGCGTAAGTCGCTCTCACAGATCAAAAGAGGCCGAGAGGTGTTGGCAGCGAAGTGGGGGCGGTTGGAGCGGAGTAATAAATCCTCTCCAGAGCGAAGATGCAGTCGTGCGATGGTGGGTCGCACCTCGACCACCACCTGCACATCGGTCCGATTGTTACCGGCGCGGTCGCCTCGACGGGGCATGGTGAAAGAGTCTGGCTGAAGCGCGTTCTTGATCGTGACGCGCAGGTAGCGTGGGTGTTGCAGCCGCTGAAGGAGCTCTTCACTGTCCTGCCGCTCGTCGTATTCACTCTTGGAGAGCATTTGAAAATGGGGACAGAAGTGGAGCGAAAGGGTTAAGTCTTTCCTGGTGGCCACCGCAACGGTCCCTTTGGCGCCACTGTGCAGAGCATCCAGGCAGGGAATGAGCCCCACCCCTTGCGCCGCACTCTCCTTTAGTGGGGCGAGGTTCGGGTTCTGCACCTCCTCTAGAAGGATTTGACCACCACTATAGCTTGCCTCCCTAAAGACAGCCCCTTCAATATGCAGGGAGAGGGATGGGATGTGGCCTTCTACTTCACACTGTTTAATAGGAGGAAGAGGGTGGACTAGCGGGGGGACATCCCGGATCACCACACGACTAAAGTGAACGAGGGAGTGAGGATTGGGTGCGGTAAAGGGGATCACGGCGGCAGGGGGGTCGACTCGAGACCCACAGATCACATCCTTGTGTAGAGCGGTGCGGAGAAACATATCGTACGGTACGGTAAACGAAGGCTGACTGGGGAGTCGGACACGGATAGCGACTACCTCCTTCTCGGGGGAAGAGGCCCGGAATACCGCCAACGCCGCGAGTAGCCGTTCCTTGGGGGTCATATCCGAGGGCCCCTTCATGATGCCTAATGTCTGTGACTTCTTCACTTCCTTTTCCGTCTTGACTCTCCGCCGCTCCTGTGCGAGACGTGCGAACTGCTCCTCGGTCAACTGACGACGACGTAGTGCCTCCTTGAGATCGGAGGTTAACCCGGTAATATCGATTCCATCGGTGGTGAGAATGTGCTCCGACCGTATCACCTCAACTTGGTGTTCCATAGCCTCCAGAGGGATAAGGGCGGTGACCTCTTGTACCGAGCGAGGGGTGGGAGAGCGACGACGACTCCGCCGCGTGGTCTTGGAGGCGACCAGAGACTGTGGTAGCGGCTGCAAAAGGTGTTCCTGAGAGCTGAAAAGAACCTCACAGGGGATAGTGTCCAGCTGAACGTACTGCGAGTAGGCGATCCACTCGGGGGCCGTGAGGTCCGCTGCGCCGTCGGGTCGGTTGGTCTCGGTCCAGAACTGTAGCACATCGCGTGCGCGGAGAGTGCCCTCGACACACCGCTGGAGCAACGCAAAGAGAGGGAGTTCCTCCGTCTCCTTGAGTAACTGTGCAGCGGACGAGCTGGCCTTGCCTTCTTCTACAAAGAATCCTCCCATCTGTTGCGGCTGTGAGAGATCCATGCGGAGAGTGACTACCGATTCATTCCCTTTCGTGACATTCAACTCTGTCGTCACTTCATCGGCTAACGATTGATGGCCCAACATGGGTCGCAGCGATGTGTTTAAACGACGCAGAGTGTGGCGGTCAAACACAGGGAGAAGGCGCTGCTTGAGCCTTGTCTTTTGTTGAGAAGAACCAAAGGAAAAAAGGTGACCGCTGTCTTCTGTTTTGATGTAGTGTGCCGCTCCGTCCATAATGCTTCCCGCAATAAAGTCCTTGCACTCCTCCCCCGACGACGACGTGGACTCCTTTGACGCGGTGGTGTGAACGGAAAGTGCCGTAAACAGGGGATGACGGGCCTCTCGGGGAGACAGGTGACGGCCCGCGGTGACGGTAAACTCCACACAGCGCCGTCGAGGGAGGCCCATACGTTCCACCTCCATGATATTGCTCCAATTCGTACTCCTCCACACCCACCACGGCACACTGCAGCCGCTTTTCTCCACCTCCGCCGCCCCACGCTTGATCACCGTCTCCAACTCCTCTGGTGGAATCAAGTACTCGCGAGAGAGATGCTGCCAATCCTCCTTCCCTACCCCTTTTCGCTCGGCATGCAAGCAGAGCGTAATTTTACCTCTTCCAGTGTACCCGTCGCACTCGTGGTCCATGGAGGTCTGCGCGGTCAGGAAGGCGGACACGCGCTCCACACGCAACACCCCTCGCAGCGAGCAGGTATGACCCATCATGGCACCAAACACATTCTTTGAGGGCTGCAGGTCATACCCGAGTCGAGTCGTTCCTACTGGCAGCCGATCAATCGTCAACAGCTCCATCCCGGGTCTTGGGGTGTCGCCCATGTAAGGGAACCGCAGGTGAATGTCTTCCAGAATACTTCGCCCCTCTCCCTTGTCGTTGTCAAGCACCGTGTAGTCCTCCAAAGAGGAGGAGGAGAGACGGACCTCTCTGCTAGGGCTGGACTCAACCACCCAGTGTACGGTGGAAGAGGTACGCAGAATGTCGGCGGAGTCGGATAAAGTGACCACCTGACTCGACAGCAAATTCTCCGTTAGCACCAACAACTTTGCGGCGTCGTAGTCGACCAAAACACGTCGGTACTGTGGTGAGGTGTGCTCCTGGTCTGTAGCGTTGGACGAAGAACTCGCCCCCTCTCCCTCCTCCTCCTCCTCCAAGAACTGCCTATTTAACGCATTCACCTCGGCGAGCACGGCGGCATCGGAGTCCTCCTCCCCCTCTTGCGGGGCCTCCCCTGGGTGGACCGGCACCAGCCGATAGATGGACCAGCGAATGGTGAGAATACCAAACGGAAGACCATGCACCAACGTATCAGGGCGGTCCACATGGTCGAAGCGCACACTAGGGAAGTTATCACCGGCCGTCCACGTCTCCTCCTCCGACGTCTGCAATGAAACCACCTCCCACTGTCCAACGAATTGGTGAGAGATCTCTTTAGGGATCGGCACCGCGTGAAGGGAGGCGGTCCCTCCACAGACGACCACCTCCTTTTCTACAATTTCAGCCCTAAACACCTGCAGCGTCTCCTCCAGCGTGGCGTTGGGGCAGATATCGGGATGGTGAGGGTCGGGTTGGTAATGCGCCACCTTGTACAGACCGCTGTACTCGAGTCCTTTCAGGAGGGCTGTGGCGCCCCTTTTTCCTCTGGCGATGGTGGCGGGGTGCTGCCACAGGGGAGTGAACTCCGTTGCCTCCATCATGGTGTTGCTGGTGATGGCAGGGGTACGGGCGACCGCGGTGATCACACGCCAGGTGGCCGTGTTGGGATCGGCAGGGTCATCGATGTGCAGCACCACGCTGCTCCCCACCACTCGGCGGACAGAGCCTTTGGCGGAGACGACTTTGTAATCGGACTTCTTCGTCTTCGCCTGTCTTAATGGACGCCCTTTCGGGTTCGTGGGAAGTGGGACTGTGGTAAGAAGAGTGGTGGCGTGGTTCTCGCTCAAGATGATAAAGCGGGCGTTGGGCAGAGGAGTGGGGTACACGCGCTTCACCAAAAACCAATCCTCCTGTATGGTCTGGGTAATGTGATTCTTCACGGTAAGCTTACAGTTGGTGCTATTCTGGTTCTCTGCCCTGCCGTTCCCATCGGGATCGAACTCGGCGTGGGATAGAATACTGAACATGGGGTCCTTCTTGGTAGAGTGGAGGATGTCGGTCTCGTTGCAGGTCCAGGTGTAGTCGAAGCCGTAGGTCTTGTAGAGATCGGGGTGCCGGGAGAAGACCATTTCAGGAGCACAGAAAGGTAGCACAGCGATGGCGGGTGGGGCGGGAGGGGGCCAGATCGTGCCGTACCGCTCGTCTTCTTGGACAGAGCCCCGAGGGTTGACGACGAAGAGGGACGTGTGGGCCTCTCTTTTTACACACATTCCCCTCTTCTCAAACTCCACCCGGTCCTCCTCGGGGGCCTCTGAGATCCGCGAGGCCTTGACAACGTAGTCGATCGGATGAAAGGAGCTGTTACTGAGTTGGTCAAAGAGTAAACGACGAAATGGGCTCACGTGAGAAAAAGAGAAGCGGTCACTCACATTCTTATCCAAGAGGCGATCCCTCAGGCGCACCGCTTCACTGCGTCGCTCCATCCACTGCAACGTGTCCCGGCGCTGCTGGGCGTACTGACCCCCATCGGTCTGATTGTCATACCTCTCCCAGAAGGTGCTGTCGAATCGATCCATCTCCTCGCCCTCGTCGTCAGTCCACATCTTTTTTTCACCGTGAGGGACGCTAGGAGAGTGTGTAGTAGACTCCCGAGGACGAAATACGGCCCGCTCATTCACATCGCTATTCTCTCGTTCGTAGTGTTCTTGGGTGAGGGCCAGCTGATTGGCCCCTTTATCGCGTAAGAGTTGAAAATCGGCTTCAAAGTAGCTTTGTTTTCCAGTGGTGTTGAAAGAGTATCCTACCTTACTACTGTACCCAGCGACCGGTAGCACTGAGCGCCATCGTTGGACCCGGTGAACAAACGTGAGTGGCGCCTCCTGATCCTCGGGCGTGACGCTGGTCGACTGGTAGTGGACCTCCGAGACCCCAGGAAGAGGATGGAACAATACCCGGGGCACCCCAAACGGTTCCTGATCCCCATCCCTGTGAAACAGCACATCCGGGGGTCGTTGGCAGCGACGGAGGGAGTACGTCTTGGTGACCTCCCCTACCAGGTTGGCCGCCGACCACACGACATCGCACCACCGGTACACCTCCACCCCACACGCCCTCCAGGTGGTGGTGGACGACTGATTCTTGACCGTGCTATCCAGCTCCTCCAGGTAGGGGGGTCGATGGGCGGCAGGACAGGGAAGGGCGGTCCACTGCACGACTTCATCTTTTCGGGCGGCGCGAGGGGCCTGCACCTCGACACAGCTGTCTTCCGTGTAAACAATCTCGTAGGCGGGTAGAATGGGGGGCGCCCGCATCGCGACGACGTGGACGACGTACTCCACCGTAAAGTCGGGGCACCGGGAGGTGTAGGGAATATCCTCTGAGACCTTGACCTCCTCCCCACGGTCCTGGGCCACAAACTGCAAGGAACCCTCTGGGAGTACCCGCTGAACATTAGGCACGCCGTTGGTGTCCAGCTCTACAAGCAGCTGCTCATTCACCGCCACCTGCTGTAAAGGGGGGCGGGAGAGCCAAAAGCCTTTCAGCGCATCGGTCGTAAAGGGGCCAGCAGGAGCGGAGGCAGGCGCGGGAGACGGAGGCTGCACCACCCACTGCCGCTTGTGCATCGGTAGCTCTACATTAATACGAGAGGGGTATGTGGGAAACCGTCGAACGATAATCAAGGTGTTGGAGCGTACCTCCACCTCCGTCTCCACCACCCCCTCCTTTACGGTGGTACGACGGAGAACGGTGGCCAAGTCGGGGTCTAGGTTCTGTGGTACCAGTAGTGAACTATTCCGTACCGCCACCCGCAGCAACCACCGTACGTCGTACACCCCACGGCGCTGGAGGTGCAAGTCCACTGTCGTACCGCTCACCCCTCCCATAATACTGGGGGTCGCCTCACATACTCCATCGTAATGAACTCCATTCTGTCGCCTCCCCCGGGGAACTGCACCGCGAGACTGACAGAGATACTTTCCCTCCTCGCCCTCCTCCGCTGGACGGGCGGTCCACGAGGTATTAGGGAGGTTTACGAGAAAGCCACGGGTGGTGCGCATCCGGTGGAGAAGGGTCCGCATCCTCAACGCCTCGGCCTCGGCGGTGTCGGTACAGGCGGTGGTGGGGGAAGGGGTAAGTATAATCGATTGCACGGACCACACCTCATGACCCTCCAAGGGAACCGCATCGCACACCTCATCGACATCACGGACATAATAACCAACGAGATTCTTTCCGAGAGACAAAGGGTACCGCGCGCCGTCGGTGGTGTTAAAAGGATTGTGCAGCACTCGTACTGGGGACTGCGGCAATAGTTCCTCCTGTAGTGGTTTATTCTCCCAGAATCCAAAATAATAACGTTCGCGACGGCCCTTCGGTGTATCCAGTCCCTCTCTCACCTCAGGGTGTGAGAGCGTGTGCGTTTCGGAGAGATTGAAGCGGCGGTGGACTCCAAAGTGGGGGTGGGAGTCGACGGGCGGTAGTGGCCAGTGACGGGGGAAGGGGAGTCGCAGCACGTACACCCCACGCAGGGTAACAGGAGGTGCGGTGCCTCGGGTAATCACCGCAGTGACATAATACTGTTGGTTGGGCTCCACCACAAAGTACGGGCACGCACCTTCATCTACCAACAGCGTGTTGCGCGTCTCTCTATAGAGGGGGTGGTGGTGAGACTGATTCATTGCCAACACCGCTGGTATCGTCCGACGGTGGTTCAACACCTCTTCTCGTTCCTTCGGGTTTGTTTTACTGGTGTTATTGGTGTACACCACCCAAGTCACCGTAGTGGCGGGTGGGGGTGGAGGAAAGAGCGTAAAACTAGTCGCAAAGTCGTGTGTGGTCAAGTTGAACCGATCCGTGTATAAGTTCATCGAGTCTTGTTTTTTTCGCGCTTCATCCCGACGGACGCGGAGGGTGTAATGCGTCTTGCGGGGCACGTCCACCTGAGAAGGAACCCCGCAGTGTGGGCCGACACCGACCACCTGAAGTGGGGGCAACACGTCTGGAGTCATGCGCAACTGCGGCTGTACGAGTAACGTATGGGGACACTTGCACTTGAGCACCGCATTGCTAATCTTAAGCTGGATACCAGTATCGGCCAGCACCATTGCCTTTTGCTGCGCGGTGAGATGGGGGTGGGGGCGCTCCGGGGTGTCGGAGTCCTGGAGAATAGGGGACCCCTGTGTCTTGGCCTCTCGCTCTCTTCTTTCCTGTTCCGCCTGCAGCTGATGCGCCGCCGATACCACCTGCAGCACCTTCTGCATCCCCTCCGTGCCTACTTTACCCGTGAACAGCATCAATACATTCCCGTCTCCGTCATTGTCCGTCCGCGCATCCTCCTCCGTCCGGTTGTATGTGTAATCGTACGTTTTGGGCTCTTTTTTTTCTTTCTCGGTCTGCAAGGTATTCACTATCATGGCTCGCTCCAGCGGGAACAAATGTCGTTTCTCCTCCGCCGATAAAACCTGAAAGGGCGACGCCTCCAACAAAACTTGAAGAAACAAGTCGTACATCTCCTCGCTGTGAAGTAGCTGTCCGTGGAAAAGATACCCACAGCAAAGACTAAGCTTGAGCGACAGTCGCATATCCTCCTCCGCAAAACTGCTATAACTTAGTAGACCGTCAACGGTAAAGGTGCCGCTCGCCCACGCCATCGATGTCCCCGGGCAGCCCTCTTTCAGGGAGCAGGCCGAGGTGGTGGTGAACCAATTTTCTTTCTCTATAGTATTTTTTCCCTTTTCCCGGGAGGAATCCCTCCATGTCGTCGATGTCCTCGTATGGTCTGGCTGGTAATGCCGCCAGAGTGTCTCGACCGCCTCTGCTACGCCGTAGGTGGAGAGTCCCCCACCTACTTCACTAGAGTCTAAAGAAGAAGAAAGGTTATCCTTTAAAGGGTTTTTAATACGGATTGCGTTTGTCTTCTCCTCTTCCCCCGTCCACCGACGTCGCTCGTTCGGTAAGGCAGACCACAACGACGTAGACTCGCTCTCCGTCCATCGCAGTGGTTGATTTAATAGATCCACCGTAGTGTTCATAAACGGATACCGGTGCCAAAGCGGTGACCTCTTTGTTGCCTTTTGATGATGATGATGATGATGATGATTACTGTTGTTTCTCCCACTCTCTCCTTCTATGGGGAACACCATGTCATGAAAAACGGCGTCCAGTGGAGTAAAGTTCTGAGGAGAGAGGCCAGGATGGCTTCTAATGGAGGAAGAGGCGTCTGTGTAGGTTGCTGCTGCTGCTTCCTCCGTCGCCTTCGCTACTACCACCAGTAATAACAAGCACAGCCACCACACAGGTCGTTGTCGTCGTACTACAGTGCGGCTATCGAAGGAACACTTCCGTTTCGAATACATTTCTAATAATAGAAAAACAAAACGGTATTTTGAATATGGATGGTTCTTACTATTTATAAGCAATAGTCTTTTTTTTTTTTCGTTTCTCTGTGTCTGTGTGTTTGTTCTTTGTTTTTGAAATTCCTACTATTTTTTTTTTAAAATATATAGTAATCTATATAGGTATATAGGTGATACTCTGAAAAGGTTTTCAGTGATAATGGTACTTTAATAATAATACTAAGAAAGGAAAAAAAAAAAGAGACAAAGGAAAGCGATTATGGTAACAGAAATAGCCAACTGTAATTTTACATTGTATTGCACTCTCTTCTCATTTTTATTCAGTTATAGAATTGTATATATTTTGTTATAATATTGGTCATGCCATTCGATGATATAATTTTTTTTTTGAAAATCCTCTTGTTCGCTCCTTTTCTGCTCTTTTTATTATGATTTGTTTTTTTTGTTTTTTTTGTTTTTTGCGTGTCACTTTTTAAAAGGTTTTGAGTAGCGTGAAGAAAAAAAATAGAAAAGGAAAAGAAAACGAATAACGATATATAAATATATGTTTTTTTTTCCTTTCTTTTTTTCTTTTCATTTGCATGTTGGGGAGAAAAGAGATATATACCTAAACAAAAAAAAAAACTGATAAAAAAAAAAGAAATTGACTTTATATAATATAATGCACGAAGAGTTTGTGTAATGAATACAACAAAAAATGCTTGTCATTATTTATGATAAAATTTTCAAAACTTTTCTTTTTTTTTTTATTCTTTTGGACGTTATATAAAGACCAACTTTACGGTCAATTTGTATAGATTGAAAAAAGAGAAACTGAGGCATACGGTAAGTGATAAATAGTAATAGTAATAATAATAATAATATAATAATAATAATAGTAACAATGAGTCGAGAGATATAAAATTAAAAAGAATGATAGTAAAATGAAGAAATTAATTTCAAAGAGAAAAAAAAAACACTTTATGTAGAGAGAGAGAGAGATCAACTCGATGTTTATTTTATTTTCCCCTTTTTTCTTTTCCTTTTTTTTATTTTTATTCATCTTAGTCTCACTTTTCTATTACTATTTTAAAGATGAAAAAAAAAACTATTATTATTATTATTATTATTACTATGTTCATCATCATCAACATGATCACTAAAAAAAAAAAACACTAATATTCTCTACAGAAAGAAGATAGAACAAAAAAAAAAAAGAAGCGGGTTTCGGTTTTTGTTTTCGGTATCTTTTTTTTTTTCCTTTTATTTTACTTTTCTAATTATTTTTTTTTTTCGCTTATTTTTTTCTCCCCCTCTCTCCCTTTCTTTTTCTTTCTTTCTTTTTTCATTCCTTCTTTATTTTTTCATTAGTCATCCACGTTGAAGATGCTGGTACCACGGAGGAAAGTAACCGCGGAGCCTATCAAGGCAATACGCTCCGCCTTACGGCCAATGATAATACCCTCCACGACGCCACCGCGTTTGCTGGCCTGGTAGCAGAGCATTCGGTCGCCCACCTTATACTTGCCCTGCTTGTGCCGCAGCCAGTACGGAACTAGAGCACAGTGAAGGGAGCCAGAGGCACAGTCCTCGAGCGTCCCCTCCCACGGGGAAAAGGAGCGGGAGACGATGGCGGCGTCGGCGGCGGGGCGGGTGGTGATCTCACCATTATTGGCGGCGGTCACGGCGAGGGAGCGAGGGGCCACCAACTTTTGCGGGTGGGCCTTAATGACCGCGGCGATGTCCTCCGACTTGAAGAACTGCACCATCTTTATAAAATCGGGCTGGCACTGGTAGACGTAGTGGGCGGAAGGGAGGCGAAGGATGTAGCAGCCGAGGGTGGGGCTGATACAGATCTCTTCGATAGAGTCCTCCCCGTAAGGAAGGCCGACCGTCTCCGCAAGACGCGCCTTCGACCCCGCGGGGAAGAGGTCCGTGACGGTGATGGCCTCCTCCGAGGGGAAGTGGATCTCATACTCGTCGACCTGGTTGGTATTGACGTGCGTCGCCTCAAAGACACCGCTGCCGAGGTCGGGGTTCTGCACGCGCTCCTTCTTGCGGACAGAAACTATCCCGCTGGCCGTCACAAAGCAAAGGACGTCGGTGTTAGAGGGGATAAAGAACTCTCCAGGGATGGAGTCAACGAGGTGACGGCTCGACTCATTCTGCTGAAGGCGGGCGGTTTCGTAGATGGAGTGGGCGGCGGCGAGGGTGGCGTGAGCACAGAAGTAGGACTCATTCTCCGGAGTGAACCAGCGGAGACCGAACCACTGCGTGTGCATACGGCGAGGGCGGGAGGGGCTGTTGATGGAGAATACAGAGGAGCTGCGAGTCTGGAGGAAACTAGCCCCAAAGTTGGCACCAAGGTTGATACTAGCGCTAGTGGTGATATCTCCTGGGTGACGGCCGGTGGGGGAGCTCTCGAGCGCCTTGGCGATCTCAGCCTCCAGCTCGTCCATGCCTCGGCTCATACGGTGCTCCTCACAGCGCTCCTCGTACTCGTCCTCGAACTCCTGCGTCTTCTTTTGAATCTTCTGCTGCAGGTCCTTCACCCTGGTCGCGGGTAGACGGTACACAAACGCCGTCTCACTCTGCCCCACCTCCTTGGAGACGGAGAGGAAGGCGGTCCCCATCTTGGCGTGACGCTCCTCTTGGTAGTTCTTGGCCTTTTCCTCTCTCTGCTCCTCGGTCATAGCCTCCTCCTCCGCCTCGGGTTCACCACGGCCGAAACTGGCTTCGAGACTGTTGACAGCGGACCATTCCATGCAGTACACGGAGGTAGGCACGAAGCAGACGGCGGCAGGGTTACCTTTGAACTTTTCCTCCGCGAAGGCATCCACCACAAAGAAGGGGGTCGTAACGGAGTGTTTCGTGTCCATTTTTTTTTTTTAGAATGATAAAATAATTTTTATTTTTATTTTGAGTGGTAGATAAAAATAATACTATTATTTTATTATCTGTACGTGTTGTGATGGAGTTTGTGTGTGTGTATATATATATATATATTTTTGATATATAAAATAAGAAAAAACGGTAATAGTTTTTTAAACTAATGAAAAAAAAAAAGAGCTTGGAACAGTACAAAAATAGGGTTTAACTATTCAAAAAAGATAAAAAAAAAAAGGAGAGAAAAAAAAATAAGAGAAATCAACACCCGCAGATGTACAGGCATATAAAAAAAAAAAATACACTTCCTTTCCAAAAGGTCAAAAACAGTAATTAAAGAATAAAAAAAAAAAACAATCGATAAAGCGTTTTTAATCGTAAAAGGGGAAAAGAAACCCATTGAACTTTCTTCCGAGGAAACAGGAAAAACAAACAAAAATACAGCAAAAATTATAGCACTCCACAGAGAAACTAACACTTCTCACCTCTCCAGTATATATATATATATATTAATATTATAGTTACCGTGGTATTTAACTGTAATGATTCGTAGGATTTAATTTAGGGATCCTGTCCCTTCAGAATTAGTTTACACTTTCCTTGCAGAAATGTAGTAGCCGCCGCCGTAAGAGAGACCCTTCCGTTCGAGAGCACCTCACACAGCGCACTGCCGCCTCTTTGACTATCCTGGTAGCACCGCAGAGTGGCACCCTCGGTGTAGCGACCGTCCCTCCGCAGCCAGTACGGCACCAGCACCGTACACCAACTCCCTGTCACTGGGTCCTCCTTAATACCCAGCCAAGGGGCGAAGAAGCGAGAAATAACGTCGGCCCTTTCCTTATCGCTGTCTGCGGCCAGCACCCCAAGGCCGGAGATGGCGTAGACACGATCGGGGTGCGCGGCCCGGAGAGAAGCAAATTCCTCTCGTTCAAACACAGCGATCAGCGCGTCTGCATTCGGCTTACACTGGTTGACATGGACCTCTTCTTTGAGGTGCACCACGTAGTACTGAATGCGAGGGGAGCAGGCGATGTCGATGACACTCCCTCGAGGGACCGCCAAGGCCTCCTCCAGCGCCGCCACGAACTCGGACGAGAAAAGTGACTGGATACTGCCGGGCACATCGTCGGGGAAGCGCATCTCATACCCGTTGACACCTGGCCTCACCTCCCGCCGGCACACCGTCAGTACGCCGGACAGCGTAACGAAGCACAGCGCCTTGGTACCGGCAGGGAGCACAAACTCCTCGGTAGCAATCTCGGCCACCGACTCTCTGGTCGATGCATCGTGATGCAGGTCGCTGGTTTCAAAGAGGGCGTGAGCGGCCCCTAACGTCGCATGCCCACACAGCGGCACCTCCGCTCCTGGAGTGAACCAGCGCAGACCGAACCACTGTGTCTCTCCGTCCACCACCGCCTCTTTCAGCGTCGCCTTGGCCGCCTCCACCGCCCTCTCCGGCAAACGATAGAGAAAGGCAGTCTCACTGAGATTCATCTCCGCTGCCATGGGAGCGAAGACCTCGCCCATCTGTTTATCCCTGGCGGAGTGGGGGGTGACACCTCCTTCGGGGCGATACACAGTGGAGGGGATGAAGCAGACGGCGGCTGGGTTACCGGCGAAACATTCCTCGGCGAAAGCATCACAGATCAACATGGGTACTCGTAACGTCATGGTCGGTGATAGATTGACTTTTATTTTATTTTTACTATTTTTATTATTATTATGTGGTATATAGTGGGAGTAACCTTGTCTACTACTTTACAATAAATAAAACCGAAGCAAAAAAAAAAAAAGGATGTATGGAAGAAAAAATATTGGTTTAATAATAAAGTAAAGATGGCGAAAAGAAAGAAAAAAAAGGGCTAAACATTCAAAAAAAAATGATCCCTACCTGAACACACATACATTCGTACAGGTTTAAATGTCGTCGATTCGTCTACACGTTAATATATATATATATATATATATATATAGTACATGAAGATTGTCAAAGCCAAAAGGGGAAAAGGAAATTTATAAACATCGATTTGAAAAGAAAAACATTTTAGGATGTGAAATTTTACTTACACACTGTACTTTCTCCGGACTGAATCCCTCCTCCTTTTCATATCTTTTTTTTTTTTTGTAGCAAAATCAAAAACAATAACAAAAAGAAGTGGAAAAGGAGGGACACGGTAATATATATATATATATATATATATATATATATATATATATATATATATATATCTGTATTTAAATTCTTTGTTTCATTATATTCGTATATATAAGTATTTACAAAAGTCATGTATCCCGTTTATTGAATATACACGAAAGGAGTACTCGTTATCTTCTTGTTGCTCCACATCCAACAAAAAAAAAAAAGAAGCATTTCCTTTCAGAGGTCACTGCCCCACCCCACCACCCTCGTATTTTATTTTATTTTTACTAATTTATCTTATCTATTTTATTTACTTGGATTCCTCTAGAGGCACCTCCTCTAGTTGGTTGTCAGGGCAGGTAATCCACTCGTGTTGCAAGAGCTCCTCCGCAGACGCCCGTCGGTTCGCATCTCTCTCAAACACTCGTTCAAAGAAGTGATGCAGTTTTGGAGGGCAGTTAGTCGGCACCCCAGTCGGCATCGTGGTGCTCTTGGATATTTGAAACATCACCTGAAATACGTTGCTGGTGGCGGGTATATTCCAAGGCTCGCGGCCGAGGAGCTCCAGCACGAGGCACCCCACAGACCAGATATCGGCCGGATAGCTGTATCCTTCGTCACTCCCACGCATCACCTCCGGGGCCATAAAGAACGGACTCCCTACCATCGTCTGGTAGCCCGCCCCGGCTCCACTCACCGTCGTCGTCCCTATTCTCTTACTACAACCAAAGTCGGCTAACTTCGCTTCCCCGGAGGCAGAAATGAGCACATTATCGCTCTTGATGTCGCGGTGCATGACGTGACACGAGTGCAGGTAGGCAAGTCCCTCCAAGACCTGCTTCGTATAGGTGCGAACGAGTGAAATGCTAAACACCTCATTGGCCTTTACGAATTTCTGACGCAGTTTGGTGAGACTTCCACCATGACACATCTCGAGAAAAATCTCCATCCGCCGAGCCCCGGCCTCGTCCGTCTTGGTTTGACACCCATAGTAGGCTACAATGTTTTTGTGTTTGAGCGAACGCATCAAGTTAATCTCCTGCTCCAGCGCTTTGGTTTCCTCCGAGTCCTCGTCCTGTGGGATCTCCTGCACCTTGACCGCCATCACCTTTCCATCCATCGTAATCCCCTCGTAAACAGTTCCAAAGGACCCTTTGCCAATCACATTCATTTTATTCCAAATGAGCTCCTCGTCGGCGTTGACAAACACCGTCCGGTTCAGCTCCGCCTCCTGTCGATTGCGGTTCGTTTCTGCGAATAAAAGAGAGATGTTTCCAGGGGAGTCGCGGTAGAGAAGGCTGGGAGGGCCGCCAACGCTGGCCGGTCCGTGACTAGTGGAATGAGAGCCGTCGTTAAATGATTTCCCTATATTACCGGTACGTCTCTGATACGCAAAACTCTCCCGCACGTACAGTCGAATCACGGTGTGACTACTCCGCTCCTGTTCCATGCCTAATAGACTGGGTGAAGGGTTTCTGTGGGCAGTCGATCCACTCTCCCTGCCACCACTGTTGGTGCCCTTCGCTGCTGCGGACTCTAATATGGGCCAGTAAGGCGCCGTCAGGTCAGCGAAGTCTTCTTCCACGTCAATGTCGAGGCGATCGCCAGAGGCATCCACACAGTACATATCGAAATCGGTAGCCTCCGCGAATCCAAATCGTCTCATTACTTCTTCCACGTACTTGCTAAATTTTGTTTTTTTCGTGATATAGATTTGCTTTATATTTTTGTCCCCCTCCCGCGACAACTTGGTTAATAGACGCGGTCCACCCTTTTTATTCTGCTTCTTTTTTGACTTTCTACGCTTTACAGCGGACTCTTCATCCTCTTCACTAGACTCCTCCTCCTCTGAAGAATCACTATCCTCTTCGCTAGACTCCTCTTCCTCCTCCTCGTCGTCGTCATCGTCCTCGTCGCTGTCCTCTTCTTCTTCATCACAGTCCTCCTCTTCCTCTTCCTCTTCTTCTTCTTCTTCCTCCTCCTCCTCGTCCTCTTCTGTCTTCTGACTGGCATTCTGCGAAGGACGGCCTAGGGAGGGAAGGTGTTTACCTGGCTTAGTGGTGGGAGGTGCGGCCGGCTTGCTAACCTTTGCCGGAGGGGGGTTCACCGAGGACCGCGCCGCCGTCGCTGCCGTGCGCCCCGTCCCCCACGAACCGTTCAGCTCCCCGCCTTTCTTTATATTTTTCTCCTCTCCCGACGCTTTCCCCTTTGACGTAGTAGGTGCTGATGGCGGTGGTGGGGATTCCTTCCTCTTCGCATTTTCCGCCTTCTCCAGCGGCGCTAGCCGTGTGGTGGAGGGCGACCGCCGTCCAGCCCCCTCCGTACTGATGGACCGCTTCATAGCAAGAGGCTTGGTGACGGTAGGTGTGGGGGTGGTGGAGGACTTTGACTCTCCTTTCGTAGCCGTGGTGGGGTTGGTCTGCAGGCGGGGGGAGCGGGTGGTGGGAGTGGTGGAGTGTACGGAAGGGAGACGACCACCGGCGGGTGCGGCGTCGTTGGTCCTTCCTAGTCGACCCCCTTTCGTAGACGGTAGTGTTTTACTATTTCCCTGCCTCGAGGGTACCTTGGGAGGCATCGAACTACTAGAGAAGACACTAAAAAAAAAAAGCTAATTTATATATATAGATACCCGTTTATGTTTATATTGAGAGGGAGAAGAGAGAGGGAGTTTAGAAACCTGAACCCAGCAGTAAAAACTCAGACACTTTATATAGAAAGAACATTTATTTTTAGAAATAAAATAAAGAATCAGTATCAGTGATTTACCGAACAGTGAAAAGGGGGAAGGGAATAATAATAATGATAATAAAAAAAACAGTGTATTAATCTAACGAGATAACTGAAAAGGGAGGAAAAAAAAACAAATTGGAAATAAAATCTAGTGAAAATACAAAAGATGTTACAGTTTAATAAAAATTCTGTCTAAATGAAAAAAAAAAAAATCTTTTAAATGCCAACGCTTTCCTGCTCCTCCACCATCAAGAACTTCCCCTCCTCTTCCTCCTCTTGCAACTTCCGAGACTCGTTCATACTCTTAATGGCACCCTTTGCTTCGGGAAGGACCACATTCGTAGAGGAGCGCTGCTGCAGAGAGGGCTGTCGCTTCGAGGACTGAGACCGACGCGCCAGTAGCCCCGCATTCTCTGCATCCTCTTCCTCCTCGTGCACGTGTGGTTCGGGTTCCTCCATGGCCAACCGGGAGGCCGGTCCCGACATTGTACTCGCGGTCATGGTGAAGTGGTTCACGGTCGCCTCCATCGTCGTCTGGTAGGCATTGCTCTCGCCCAATCGGGAGTGAGAGGCACGACTGACCGCCACACTCTTCACATTACTGAACGCGAGGCTGTCTTGGAGAAACGAAGCGAAGCCGTTGGTGTCGTCACCGCCCAACCGCCGGAGGGCCTGGAGCGCCTCGGCAGAGAAGAGCCCCTCCGTAGTGCTGGTCGTGCTGATGGAGGTGGAGGGTCGGTGGCTGAGGTTCACGGACGCGAGCGCCTCGCTGCCGAGCTGGCTGAACGCGGACGGACCCCCATTCTCCTCCTCGTTACAGCGAGTGGGCATAGGGGTAGGGGGCTCCGTGGCGGCGGTGCTGTTGGGCATATTAAGGGAGTGGTCGGGGGTGATCGTCAGCGGCGACCATGGAAGGAAGACGGAAGTGTCGGGTGCGTCGGTGGTGGTGCGGCGTGAGACCGGCTCCTTCTTGACCGGGGAGAACCCTTTCTTGAGCTTCGGGTCCTGGTGGCGCTGGCGCTGGGACACACCAGGGCTGCCCCGACTGCTCTGCCCCAGCGTGCCCCGGGTGAGGGGTAGGCCGTCTCCAGTGGCCGCCTTCCGGCAGTACGTCGTACGGAAGCTGGTGCTCATCTTTTTATTATCCCCAGCGGTGCCCGTCTGTGGATGCCTCATCGAACGAGAGGCCCCCATCGAGGTGGTGTACGTCGTCGCGTCGGACGTGCGGCGGCTGTTGACCTGGAACCGCATCCCACTGACCACAGAGGCGGTGAGGGGAATACTGTTGGAGTGGTCCATATTGAGTCCGTCCGTCTGGGCAGAGCGCTGGAAGGACAGGCTCGTCATGAGGGTAGAGGGGCGCGCGCTCTCCTCGGTGCAGCGGCTGGGGCTGGCCGCACGGTCCTGGGTCACAATCGGCTCCGGGGTGGTAGGAAGAGGGGAGGCCACGCTGCGGGCGAGGAGGGGGGACCCCCACACGCTGCTGCCCATGCGGCTCCTGGTGCTCTGGTCCAGCGGGGTACCGGGGGGGAGGCCGATGAAGCTCTGGCCGAAGCGCTGGTTGGGGGCGTTCCACAGCGTCGAGCCAGACATGGACAGGCGTCGGTTGAGATTCTGCACGACACTGTGATCCAAAGGCAAAGGGGACTGTGCGCTGCGGTCGGCGAGGGAGAAGGACATGGAGAGGCGGGAGACGCTGCCCTCCCGGCGAGTGGCGGTCTTTACAAAGAGCTCGTCATCACTGTCGGTGCTACTCTCGCGGTCATGCGGGGCCTCCTCCTTTTCAGGGGCTTTAGGAATGGGGGAACCTCCCTCGAAGGCGTAGTCGGACCGACGGACACGAAAGTCTGGTGTCTGCCAGCAGCTCATAAACACCGGGGCCCAACCCGCGGCAGGGAGCTCGGCGAGGTCGACGACACCCTCCGGTGCTGGCACGATGCGCACGGGGTCCGGGGCGCCTTCCCGCCACTGACTGCCCTCGCTGGGGCACCCGTAGGAGAGGCAGAGGGACTGCGGGAGAGGAGAAGAAGGGTCGACGGAGAGGCTGCCCTGCGGCCCTAGCAGCACTGTCTGTTCAAAGCAGAGATTCCCATCGCTGGGGAGGCGGCAGAGGGAGAAGGAAGGGGCGTCAGCGCGGGAGGGGGCGGCGGCGCGGCGGACGTCTTCCCTATCCAGCTGTCTCTCCGCCTCCGCCGTCTCGCCCTCCTCGTACTGCACCAAACGCGTCTGGTGAGGCAGCGGAGAGGCTGCCTGCTGAGGGAGGGGGGAGGTGCAGGAGCGCTGGCTGACACTGGCACCCAGCTGGGCCAGCATCACCGTCTCCCCCAGTCGATAACTGCCGTCCTCCAGCCGCTGGGTCGCGGAGAGGTACCCGGTGCCGTCGTGGTTGTCCACAAAGAGATAGTCTCTTTCTTCGTCGTCGCACAGGGGGTGGCTTACCCCTTCCGTCGCCACAGCGGTATCCGCGGGTACCACCAGTGGAGAGAAGGCCTCGCTGCCGTCCGTGAAGCTCAGCTGAGTGGGCTGTCGGACCCCCAGTCCCTTCTCCCTCCCCATCAACAGACTGAAAGACTCGGCCCCGTTGGTATCGCTCTCTTGCGGCTTGGATTTCGGTTTCTCGCGGTCCGCGGCGGAGGTGGGGGCACTCGAACCCTCCGACAGAATGCGTCGCTCCCACGTCGCGTACTCCTCAGGGGAGGTAGAAGGGTGGTTCAGGGGATCCTCGCCCTCGCCGTCACTGGACTGGCCGCGGTAGTGAGGGTAGGAAGGAGTAGAGCGCTTCGGGTCACGAGGGAGGGGGGAGGCCATAGAGGTCGTATCGTCACTCATCTTGATGGGTATTGGGTTTTGTTTTGTTTTTTTTTGTATTTTGATTAGAAGAAAAGTTTCTAGTTTATTTATTTATTTATTTTGGTGGGTGTGAGGTTTCTTTTACAAAAGAAATGCTCGAAATCTAATTATTATTATTTTTTTAGTATTGTTATTTCAAAAAAAGAAAAGACAGCAAAAAAAAAGTGAAAAGTGGTTTTAAAAAACGTACACAGATGAAAATATTCTAAAAAAAAAGTGTTGAATTATTATCTTTTTAAAATTTTTCTCTTGGAGGAAAACTAAAAGAAACTTTTAATTTTTGAAGCGAGGGAAAGGGAAAAGAGAGAAGTAAAATACTGAAGACATACACACCGACACATACATAGAGTAAAATTAATAATAATAATAATGAAAAGAAAAGAAATAAAACGAAGTGAAAAAGAAAAAATATCAATATAGATGAAGGGGGGTATTCTCTTTTTTTTTGTTCTTTTTTTTTAAAAAAAAATACAGTCTACGCTCTTCATAAGAAATTGAAAAAAAAATGGTACAATGAATAATAATAACAAAAAAAAAAAACAGTATTAAAATATTAAAATATATGTATATAAATATATTTTACTTCTCCACTCTCTCTACCGTGTATTCTCTCCGTAAAAAGAGGCAAGAAAATAAAAAACATAAAATTACTTATAAAAAAAAAATGAATCTAGTTTAAAAAAAACTCTATTTTTATTGGTTGTTGTTTTTTTCTTCTTTCCTATCGGTATTCCTTTTTTTCCCCCTTTTGAATCGTACAAATAAATAAATATACGTGTTCTACAGTCACACTCTTTTGCTCAGCAGCGTTATTATTATTATGATTGGTGGTATTATTATTTTTTTACCGTTTTTATTTTTATTTTACTTTTTTTTTTATGTAGTAGTCTTTTTGTTTTTACTTTACTGAAACGTATAATAATTATAATAATAATAATAATAATAGACACACGTTTTGTCACTACCTATTATTATTACCCTCGTTGTTGTTTTTTCTAAAATAAAAAAAGTATATATTTATATATATTTATATATATATATATATATATTCCAATAAACAGCAAATACAGTAAAAAAAAAACGTACAGAAAAAGTGGTGATGGAAAGCCAAATAGTAAAAAAGGGGAACATCAAAAAAAAGGGACATTACAGTGAAAAGGGATCAAAAAAAAAAAGAGCGAAAGAGCGAAAAAGCGAAAAAAAAAATTTACTTCAAGTAATGCTGGTCTGTCTCTAAAAAAATAATCGTACTAGTAAATAATACTATTTAATTTAATTTTTTAAATTTCTAATAAAATTCTCTTTCTGCTCTATTTTTATTTTCTCGCAGCAGTTCAGTAGGGGCCATCGAGCGATCCCGAAAAGGAGGAGAGCAATCGCGTATAAGAGGGGAGTTGTTATTATTATTATTACTATGTTGGTCATTCCAGCTATTCACCGGGCTATTCTCTTTATCCTCTTCCTGAATCCCATTATTATCATTATTATTATTATCATTATTATCATTATTATTATTATTATTATTTCGCTCCAATAATCGCTTCATGATGTGCTTCTTCTCCCGTGCCTCCTCCTCCAGTCGCTCCTCCTCCTGTAGCAGCAAACTGTCGTACACCTCGCTCGCCCCAGACTCCAACAAATCGCGAGCGTGTTGGGAAAGTGAAAATAAATTTAGCTGTTCTTGGGTAAACTGCTCCAGTAAACGCTCTGCTACCTGTGTTTTTTTATTATTATTATTATCTTCATTGTTATTGTTATTTTCAAATGCAGGTTCGACCGGCTGGAGGCGGACGTCAGGGCTGTTAGGCTCCGAGGCCCTGCAAGGATCGGGTGACAGCTCCTCACTATCTCTCTGTAATACTTCCCCAGCATACACCACTTCTCTAAGACTACCGCTATTAATATTATTAACATTATTAGTATTATTATTAACAATGTTGGATTCGATTTCATCTTGGAGAGAGAAAGGAATAGGAGTGAGGACCTCACGGAGGGCGGCGGCGGCGGACGGGGGAGGGGTCACCTCTCTTGCTGGAGGTACACTCGGTGAAGCCAACTCTGCTCCATACACCTCCTCCTCTTCCCCATTATTATTATTCTTATGAGGATTCACATTAATAATACTGTTCTCTACAGGGAGGTGGAGCGGTTGTTGTGGACGATGAAGACGAGAGGAAGAAGAAGACGAAGAAGGAGGGGGGTAGGGAAGTCCGGTGTTGGTGGTATGGACCTCCTCTCTAGCCACACTGGGGGATGCCGCCCGTCGCCGTGCCGTCAGAGATACCGAAGACAAGGATGAAAGCGCTCTCGAAAGAGAAATACTGTTATCATTAATATTATTATTATTAAGGGCAGAGGAAGAAGGAGTGTCAGCTTCCAGACGGCGCATACTACGACTGAGTGTCTCTTCAATCTCCTCCAATGTGCGGTCGTCGGGGTCGCCTTCTTCTTTTTCTTTTTTAACCGTATAAGGCAATCCTTGAGGGGTTTGAGAGCCAATAGGGGTATTACCCCCACAGCCGTACTCCTCGTCCTGCATATTATTATTATTATTATTATTATGTTGGTTTTGAGGCCCTGAGGAAGGGGTAAAGAGGGGAAAGGTAGGAGAAACGGCTCCGCTGTCCCTCCAGGAGCTGAGAGTGGGGGAAACAATAGCGCTGCTACCGTCGTAATTCAAATTATTATTATTATTATTTGAGTACGGTTGAAAAGAGGAAGTGGTGGCCGAGGTGGTGGTGTTGGTCCTGGTAAAGTTATTGTTCGTCGCCCCGCTCATAAAGAGACTACTAAAGCTAGTATTATTGGAATTGTAATAATTATTATTATTATTATGGATCATGTTCATGTGGCTGGAAAAGACTTGAGAGGAAGAGCACATGGACACCCGTGCAGGGCTGTCACTTCTTTGAGAGTAAGAATCCAAAAAACCGGGGCTACTTCTATTATTATTATTATTATTACTGTTGTTATTATTATAAAGTTGATTGAGCTTTAACATCTCCAACTCTGCAGACGTCATACCAGACCCCAGTACCCCTTGAAGTCCTTCACTGCCTTCTCCTTCTCTGACTGGATCCAGCAGAGAAAAAAAGCTGCCCTTATTATTATTATTATTATTTACGGGAGATCGAATCTCGGCGGAAGGGGAAGTAGGCCTACTGTAGTGAAGAAGTGCCTCTCCTTCATTATTATTATTATTATTATTATTATTTCCAGTAAATGAACTTTTTCTTCTTATCGTGCGAAAGATTCGTGGAGAAATAGAACGTTGCTCGTTGGACCAATTATTATTATTGTTATTATTATTAGGATTTGTTTCGTTTTCTCCTTGGAGGAGGTGACGAGGACTCTTCAGGGGTGGACTCCGGGTACACAGTCGAGGGCTATTCCTTCTATTATACTGTAATATATGACCCACCATCGCCGTACTATCCCCTCCTTCACTACTAATATTATTATTATTATTATTATTATGAGGGGGGTGAAGGGAAGAGGAAGAGTGGATAGGGCTACCCCATGGAGAAGGCGCTGGAGAGTCCGCTCTTTCATCATCATTATTATTATTATTATTATTTAGTTGGCGCTGTAGAGTGGAGGGATGCAGCGGAGGGGCATTAAACTTGATGGGATTATTATTATTATTATTATTATTATTATTATTGTCTTCGTTTCTTTCTGTCATATTTTCAGTAGTTTAATCGTTTGTGTGTATTTGTGTGTGTGTCTATTGTTCTTAATTGACAATTTAATAATATAATAATATAATAAAAAATAATAATAATAAAATCAATGCTCTATTACTACTAAAAAAAAAAATACAACTGTCAATACCGACAAAAATAAAAAAAGAAGAGGAGATAAACAATATTTATACTTATATTAGAAAGGTATTTATTCAGAAGGCCACAAAAATAACTCTTTCTCCAACACAAACCAAAGAAAAAAAAAAGTACGCAAGCTGAAAATAAAGAAAAAAAAATTAATTAATTTACAGAAAATGGGAATAAAAAAAAAAGTGGAGTTACAGTACCTTTATATCATTTTGTATAATAATAAAAAAAAAAAAGATGTGGACGTTATCATTATTGGTGGTTATAATAATAAGCAGACCGTAACGGCTAAGATATCATCTTTTATCCTTTTCTCCTCATCCTCATTTTTTTTTCTCTTTCCGTATTCTTATTAAAAATGGCACAGAGAAAAAAAAAAAGTAAAAATAAACAAAGGAGGGGGAATTTAAATAAATAAAAGGAAAGGTAGATGGATACGCCGTGTGTGTGTGTGTGTGTGTGTTACAGTTTAAGTTACAAATTAAAATTGAAAAAAAAAAGAAAAAAAAGGAATTATACGAGAGAGGGAGGCAGTGACACGAGTTGTTAAGGAGGGGAGGGCAGGGTAGAACACAACACTAAACCCTAGCTAGAACCCCTCCCCCTTTTATTTTTTATTATTCTTGAAAAATTGAAGCACAACGGTGAAATAAAGGAAAAAACTGTTTAGCAAACTAAGGAAAAGGGCAAAAAAGCAAAAAAAAAGAATCATCATATAACCATTATACAATATATAATCTTAATAATCATAACAGTAGTATGAAAGATAAAAATAAGAAAAATAAGAAAAAAAGAACAATAATATAAAAAGAAAAATTAATATTTCGTTAAGGAAAAAACTAAAAAAAAAAGGAAAACGCAAAAACGGAAAAACGGAAAAACGGAAAAAAAAAATGGTTAGTTTTAGCTCTTAATTTTCTTTTTCTTTCAATGAAATATTATTATTATTATTATAATGTATATATATATACTTTTTTTTATTTTATTTTTACTTTTTTATTTCTTTTGAATAGGTAGGAGGAGTACTAAATCTGCTGGAGGGGTATCAGCACCAGACGGTGCCGTTGCTGAGATTGGTACCTGCAGATTGGCGCTGTTCTCTTTGGAGGGAATATAATAATAATAGTCCAAACTATTATTATTATTATTATTGTGGCGATGGTCCCCCCTGACGTCGCTGTTGGGGTGTGTATTATTACTTTCGCTACTGTTGCTGCTGATACCATTTGGACTGGTGGTGTTCAAGGAAAAGGTGGGAGGGCTTCTTCCAGGAGAGATTTTACTATTCCCTTGATAATTATTATTCTTATTAACACTACTGTTATTACTATGAATAATATTGTTGTTGTTGTTATTACTGTTGTATTTAGAAGGAGGAACCACAAGGATGGGGGATCTATCCTTTTCTTTAGGGGGGCCTGTCAAGGGTACTAGAATGATTTCTCTAGGGGTCGTGTCCCTACCGCTTCTCACCGGCTCTGCCGTCCTGTGTATTTCTCCTTTCTTCGCTTCGTAATTCTTACCAAAATTCTCCATACTAGTGGTAGTAGTAGAAGCAGGCAACAACATATTATTGTTGTTGTTATTATTAATATTATTAATATTATGATTTGGAGGAGGAAGAAAATAACAACCACTATTGCTACTGTTGCTATTATTCAAGTGACGAGGCGGGGAAGGGTGAAGGGAGTCCAGCGGCGTCTGTGGGGACTTTACTGGGACATCGGACGGTCTGCAAGTGGTCGCCACACTCATCACGTCCGAGAAGGTTCCTGTAGACAAGGAGCGGGTCCGGCGGAAAGGGTAACCGCCGTCTGGGTGAGGCGAAGGATGCGCCCAGCACTGGGAGGGTGCGGTCGCCCTCTGGACGGCGGTGGACGAGGCGGGGCTGCGCTGTAGCCACTACTGTTCCAGCTCTGGTTCAGAGTAGAGGTCAAGTAGGGATGACTGTGTCCTAATTCCTTTCGGTCGTCGTCGTCGTCGTCGTCGAGGTACCGGGCGGTACCGTGGTGCGGAGGGCGGCCGGCGGGGGGCGGTGCTGGTCGAGTGGCGGGGGCCCTTAACCTTCGCTCATACCCCACCAACAGAGGTCCATCGCTGTCGGTATCACTCGCCATTAGAGGAGGAGAAGGAGTAGGACGACGCCTGGGAGGGGTGACGTGCTCCTCGTGCCCCTCTTCACTTCGATAGGGCTCCTTCTTTATAGAGGAGGAAGTGGTGGTGGTAGCTGCCGGTGGGGGGGGGGAGAGGAGGGAGAGGCGAGGTCGGCTGGAGGCGCTTCCTTGGGTATAGCGGAAGCGCTGCTGTTATGGTGATTGTGATTGTGAACGGCAGTGTTGGGGGGAACTGCACTGTCATTGCCCTCCGGTGGGTAGCGCTTCACAGAAGAAGCTTTACACCCCATCAACTGAATGAAAGTGAATGAATTATAGTGAATAAATTAGTGAATATTTTAGTTAATTAGTGAGTTAGTTCGTTTCTGTACAGTAATTTTTTTTAAACAAAAAAAGGATACGCAATAAAAAGAACTAAGAAGACAGATAAAAAAGAAAAGGAGTACAAAATGGTAGCACCGTTCCTTTTATTTTGATAGGGTAAACATAAATTGGACAGCAGTGTGAAGTCCAAATTCAATTGTTTTTTCTTTGTTTTTTCTTGGATTCTAACTCTATATATATATATATATGATCACACATTGTATATAAATACGGCAAAGTTCTATCATACCGGCCTTAACACCCTGTAATGTATCGCCAAGCTGGATTTCTTGGTATTACTCTCCTTTTTTCTTTTTCCATTTTTACTTTTGAATGGACTGCATTAACTGAAGTAAAGTATCATGTGAGCTCCTCAAGGCGGTTAGTGCATCACTAGGGTTCGAGTTACTACTTTCGTTGCCGCTGTTCTCCTTTACCTTTTCATTATTATTATTAACGTTCTCTTGCGGGGCAGCGTTTTCGGCGTTTTGGCTGGTATTACTGTTTTCTCCACTTTCGTTGAGAATGTTATCCTTTGGCTTGGTCGTTTTTGACTTCTTCAACTCTTGGTGAATATCGCTGTAATCGTACCTATCCTTCTTCAGCAATGTTTGGATTTTCAGTTTCGCAGACTCGTATTTCATTTGCAGTCGTTCGTAGGCCTTTCGATCCTTCTCCTCCTTCCTACGGTGTTCCTCTTGAAGACGAAGAATACACTCCCGGTGCACCTTCACTTCGTTTCCAAAGTACTCTTCCGCTTCCTTCAGTGCCGCCTCCGCCGCGGTCAGTTGAGCCTCCAGCTCCGCCCGCCGCTGCTGCGACGCCTCTAGGGACACCAGTGTATCGTTATACCGCTCCTCCAGTGCGGCGGTGGTAGTGTCGCCGTACGGGTGGGGAGGCGGCTCGACGTAGAGGGCTGCCTTCACTAGCAAGTGTTGCACCTGCTCCTGCAGCACATTCCGGTCATTACACAGTTTCTCGACGATCTCCTTCTGTCGAGCGAGTTGGTCGTAGTAGTGATTTTTTTCTAAGAACTGTTCTCTTCGCTGTTGTTCCAAGTCGCCTTGGAGGGACTGCAGTTGATGCTGGAGGGTGTGGTGGGACTCCTCCAGTTTGTTCTTTTCTTGTGTTAGCTGTGTCAGCTGCTCTTCATAAGCGGCTGTGGTGGTCTCTAGCTCCTGCTGCACGTACTGCAAACTACTCTGCAACAGTGACTCAGCCTCCGTTTTATCCTCTTTAATTTTGTTGAGCTCCTCCCGGTGCCGCTGGATGATTTCATTGTGGTTGGTGTTGGCAATATAATGGGCCTCCTCCTGAGCGCTTCGTACCCTCTCCCTCGTCTGGTCGAGCTCCACCTGAAGCACATCGAAGGCACTCTTGGCATCTAGTAGTTGCTCTCGCAGCAGCTGCACGTGACTCTCCGCCGTCTCCGCGCGCTCCTGCCAGTGTTGGCCTAACCGCCTCCACTTACTGATCTCCTGGGATGCCGATACTAACCGCATATCCCGCTCCGCCTCACCTTTATCGGAGAGATGGGTGAGGACTTTGATCCTATTCTCTAACTGCAGTTTTTCCTGGGTAAGCTGTTTCAACGCTTGGAGCAGTTTTACTTCCCCTTGCAGCGCCTCCGCAGGGGTGCGGGGGAGCTGATAAAGATAAGGAATACTGCTGCCGCTCGACAGCGTGGCACTCCACGTGCTGCTGCTATTCTCCCTCCCTTCCCCATCGTTGGGGGAGTTCTCGTTTGGGTTTCTACCGTTGCGAGTATCGTGCTGACGGTGACCGTGGACAGTTTGGCGAAGCGACACAAACGGATGTCGATGAGGAAAGGAAACAGAGGAAGAACTGGTCTGGTAGTTACTGGAGCTGCTGTGACCTGCCCCTTGAGCGTAGGTGGGCTGACTGTTGCTGCTGGACGGTGTTAAAAGACTGTCCCGGTCCTTGGAGGGTGACGGAGAGACGTCTTCCCCCTCTTCTGTTCGTCGCCGCGTAGCGTCGGGAGACCCCCAGGAGACGTCCGGGGAAGGGGTTGGGAGGGAACTCGAAGAGGATTTTTTCTGGATCACGGCACCTCCCTCGGCGGTAGCAGAGGGAACACGGGTGTTCATGAACGGAGAGGAGGCTCGCTTCTTCGTTGAACTTTCCTCCCCTTTTGGATCCTTTTTCTTTTCCTCGGTTCCCCCTTCTCTCTCGGCACTCTCTCTTCTCGTCTTTTCCGCCGAGTCTGGCATCGGCAGTGTTTCATTCTGCAAGTGCCGTGACGCACTTTCATTCCCCACCGTCGTTGGGTCCATATCCTTTTTGCTGTTTTCCTGCATGGGGGGAGAGTTAAAGTCGGTGCTGCACATGGGGCTAAGATCGTCCGCCGCGGGTCGTGGTGCACGAGGTTCGCTGGAGGGGTGGTGTACAGCGCTGCGGGAGGTGCTGCTGGCCACCACCGTCGATAAAGGGTGACGGCTTAGTAGAAGGGGTGTGGGTTTCTTCTTTTCCTTCTCCAATAACATTTGAAGTCGCTGATTCTCAATCATGAGTTTATGCATCTGCAATTTGCTCAGTTCTTTTTCCTCCTGCCACGACTCATATTTTTGTTTGAGGGCTTTGTTCTGTGCGAGGCCTTCTTCGCACCGCAGTCGTGTCTCCTCCGCCAACCGCAGTCGGGACTGCTGTTTCTCCAGCTCCACCTCCCTCTCCAGCAGGCGCGCCCTCAACGCCTTCATCTCCGTCTGATACCGTTGAATGATTTGTTGAGTGGTGCTCTGTAGCTGACGCACCTCACTGGGGGAGGCCCAATTATCACCGTCCGTGTATGTCTCCTCGGTACTGGTGTCCATTTCCTCCGCACTCAGCGACGCCGAAGCCGTCGAGTCCTCCACTGGACGCCTTGGTGGGGTTCCTAGCGCTGGGATACGAGGGGGGTCGAAGGACATGTCTATCTCTCTCTCTCGTAATAAATACTGTTGAAAGGGTTGAAAAGGAGAAAAAAAAATGTGCGTCTTTCTATTTTTACTTTATTTCGGTTCTATGGTGTTGAATCTTTTAATGTACTCTTTATATAAAGGATAGGTATTTCTTCTTTTCTTTTTCTTAAAAAAAAAAGGTGAAAAGGCTTCTATAAATAGCGTGAAGTTTCTTGCAAGGAAAATTAAAAAGAAAAAAAAAAGTTGGGATGGAAAAAAAATAGTACGAACAAAGAGTTCAAAGTGAATGAAAAAAAAAAAGAGAATAGATAAAAGATAAAAGATAAAAAATAGGTTTAAAAAAAAGATGTTTGATGAACATCGGTAAGAATAGTCCTTCTCTCAATATAAGAACTCGTCCAGTCGTGCAGGTACCTTGACCCCGTTGGTTGCCCCATCATGATACACATAACGAACGACCGGCGCGTGCTGCTGGCCACCCTCATCTTTAGAGGACTCTACAGTGTGAGAAGTACCAGCTTCAGTGAAGGATGATTTAGAACCTTTTAAGCCAACCTTATTTTTTTTCGCTGTATCGTTAATGATACGGCCGAAAAAGTCCCGTTTGACGGCCACGTTGGGGGCGACCTCCACTGGAGCACGATCCTCTTCCAGACGCTTTCCTGCGTCAACGCTATCCTGTTTACTCTTTTCCGGCCTCACGGCACCTTCCTCTACGTCCTTCTCTGGTTTAACAGGACGTGGGCGGTTTGTCTCCCCCACCACCGCCACCTCACGTCGTATAAAGTGTTTTTCCATCTCCATAGCGACCAGTGCCTTCAGCGGCTCAGACGGTTCATACAGAATATTCGAAGGACAAGTGCGGTGAGTGGAGGAAGAAGGATAAGACTTTTTCCAGTGCTGGCCGGTAGTAGACGCGGTGCCGGCGGCCGTGTCCTTGACCGCGAAGGAGCTGTAAATACCACCCAGCTGGGTCACATTCGGCTCTAGCACCCACGTAGAGGGAACCTCCTCGCTGACCAGTGGATAGGGGAGGTGGGAGGAAGGACTGCTGCTGCTGCTCTCCTTCTTCTGCTCCACGTACCGCAGACCGTAGGTCACGTGTCGCTGTACCGCCTGTTGGACCGATTGTTGCTGGGCCGGTAAGAGGTCCCGGAGGTTGTGTGGGGAGTGGGTGGGTAAGCGAAGCGCAGGACCATCGAAGAGCGTACGAGAGAGGTACGGGGCTAGCTCAGCGGAGAGAGTCTCTGCATCGGTCAGGAAGGCGAGCAGGGAGGGCTGGCATCCAATGTGTTTAGACCGATTCACCTCGGTGAGATGGGGGTCACGATTACGAAATGCGTTGATCACATCCAGAGACTGCGCCTGGGCATAGTGAAGTTGCTGTCGCTCACGGGGCGGCCGCACCCGCTCCACTCGACTGCTGCTACAGTAACAGTACAGTTCGAGTGCTGTCGTCACCTTGCATCGCTCTGACAGAGCAATCAATGCCGGTAGTTCGCTAAACGCCAAAGAAGAAAGCACATCTTGCTCGGAAAGGCGCTGAGCGGCGGCGCTCGTTAGTCGGAAGGAATAGTCTGAGTAACTCATATCGGCATAGTTGTCGAAGAGCGCGTCAGGGAGGTCATCGGTCTCCACCTCGCCGGTGCGAAGAAGCTGTTGGGAGAGGTACACATAGCCGGGGTCCACCTTAAAGCCAACGGGGACTTCAATTCGAAGAGCGGGGCTACCGTCGGTGAGAGGTGCCGTCGGACGACCGGACAGTCGATCTTGCTCTCGCTGCTGGCGTAGGGCCACCAGCCGTGCCCGCTGTGCGGAAGCCGCCGACGCCGACAACAGCGCTTCATAGTCGATGCCGTACTCCTTCTTGAGCTTCTGAATCGCCCTCGAACGCTCCATACGGTGAAAAATCATCTTCCACAATTCAAATCCACCCCGTCTATCGTCCTTGCCTTGCATCTCTCGCAGCTGTCGGGTCAGAAAGTCCGCCTGTTGCACCTTTCTAGACGCACTAGCGCTCTCCTGTTCCCTCTGCAAGCTCGCTTGTAGGAATTGCAGTGTGTTCAAGCAGCTCCGAATATCCCCATGAGTGAGCTGGACGAGGTCGGCTAATACAGTTTGAGGAATCTGCACCCCCTCCCTCCGGCACACCTCCTCCAGTCGCAGTAGTAACCGCTGATGGTGTATGGGGGGGAAGTGAAAGACAAGGGGGTTGCTGGCACGGAGGGCTCGAAGAGAGGGGACGTAGTAGTCATTACACAGACAGAAAACCGGCCGTTGGATCGTCGATTTGATACGGCTCAGAAATTGAGCCACATTCGCGGAAATACCATCGATTTCGTCAATGATAAGACACCGAGGTCGAAGAAGTTGGTCGAGCAGGTGTACCCCTTCTTTGCTGGCATTCGGCTTTACCCGCCGTGCCTTACCAGGGGCGCTCACGACCGTCTCTATTAAACTCTCCAGACGAGAGGCCGATCGTTCAAAACTGGCATTCACCTCGACCGGCTCGTATCCACAGTGTAGGGCGATAATGTGCGCCAGAGTGGTCTTTCCTACTCCAGGGGGTCCGACTAGGGTACAAATCCGCTCGTCTGGCGGGGTATCGACTTTATTGCCGCTACCGGTGGTGGTGGTGGTGGCATCCTCGGAAGCGAACACAAAAGAGTCCCAACTTCGGAGCCATTGCAGCACGGCGAGGTTGATGCTCTCATCGCTGAGCGCCTCGCGAAACGACTTGGGACTATACTTGCTCACCCATAGCTCCCCCAATGTTGATTTATTGGGAAAGAGGGCGGTAGGCGTGGGCGGGGCGGAGGAGGAGGGGGCGTCTCCCTCCATCTCACTGTACTCCTTTTCCAAGGCCCTCTCTTTTAACTTTTCGGTAGCTTCTAGGACGACATCGTGGAAAGAGCGGTTCAGCAGACCGGGTTGGGTGGCACTAACGGAACGAAAAAGAGAAAGGGACTCCTTCTCATTTGACTGCTCCTCTTCGCTTTCGGAGTCGTAGTAGCATCTATCCTCTCCGTTTTCTCGGTCTACGCGTTTCCGCTTACGACCAGAAAGACGTACCCAGCGGCACACGCCGTTATCACCCTTCACCAGTACACTATTCTCCTCGTTAGCCACCGGAACTTTTTCTATTTCCTCGACCTCCTCCCCTTCGTCGACGTTCACGTAGGTTACCTCCTCTCTATTCTCCTTCGAGGAGACCTCTCCATCGTGCTGTGGGTTCATAAAGTAAGCATTGTCGTCTTGGAGAAATGTCTCCTGGAAAGGGGAGGCCTCAAATACCCCAGAAGCGTGAGACCTTATGCCGGTCATGGAGGAAGTAGAGGCACCACCACCGCCTTTGATGTCACTGGGTGCGATGGCGTCATACGCACTAGGGAGATTCTGAAGTAAATCTAAATCATCGTAATCCTCGTCGTTTTCCATTTTTTTTTTAAAAAAAAGTGGGGATCAAAGGGAAAGAATAAAAATAATAACAGTAATATATAATTTGAGGTGAAATGAAATGATTTAACCGTCTACTTTCTATGACTTACTTTCTTTAGATGTAATAAAGGTGTCTATGATGGATGAAACAGGGGATTTTCTCTTGTCTGTTTCTATTATTTTTTAATTGTGTGTTTTTCTGACCTTTAAGAAAAGGGAAAAAAAAAAGAGAAAATGGTTTATTGGGACTGTAAGATAAAAAGAAAAGAGTAAACATAAAGAAAAAGAATGAAACTAGAAAACACCAGAAACAAAAGAATAAGAATAATAATAATAATTAGCAAGGGGGGGAGAGGAGAGCTTACGGTAAAGCAAAATCGCCTTTTACTTTGTAATGATCTCTCAAAATATCACGTAACTCCTCCATCTCCGAAAGAAATTCCCGTTCCCACCACTTAGGATCGTATTGGGACAGTTCCGCTTGTAAAGACTTTACCGCCTCAAAGGCCGCCACGCACTGCTCCAGCTGTTCAGAAAGAGGCGTACCGTTTATTATATCTCTAGCGTTATTATTATGATTAGAAGGGTCGTTTGTGCCGTCCTCTAACATGATCATATGCAAGACGGAGTTCAACGCACATAATCCGTCATAGTAGTGCTGCACCGTGTACTGACAGTTTATCTCTGCTTTGCTCTCCTCCGACAGCGACGCCTCCTCCTGCCGCTGCTTCTCCAATTTCGCTAGGATGGCCTCCTCCTCCCGTGCCTTTTCCTTTTCCGCGTTCCGCCAGCCCTCCATCGCCATGGCAGCGAGCACCGCAGCCGCCCCCTCGGCGGGTCCCCCTTTATCCGTTAAAGTTCTCCGATTAAACTGCTTCATTCGCTCCGCGGTGGTGTTCAAAGGGGTGGAAAAGGTTTTGGGGCTCCCTTGTTGAAGCGTACGAGCGATACCCACCAGGTCCAGCTCTTGCACCAGGGGGAGATAGACATCGGACTTGTCCGCTAAGAGGGATTGCAGCGAGCCTTGATAGCGTCGGGAGGGATAACTATTCTGCGCCGTTAGCGCCGCCCCACCACCACCAGTCATCGTAACCACTCGCTGGAGAAAGCGAAAGGATCGCATGAGGGAGAGGACTACTAGTAGTGTGTATGTGTGTGGTTACTATTACAATTCTTGTTGACAGTATTGTTAAAAAGAAGGCAGGGTTTTGAGGAGAAAGAGAAAGAGAGAGAGTGTGTGTGTGTGTGTGTGTGTGTGAAAAGAAAACAAATTAAAAAAGAATAAAGCTCCAACCTAACACTTCAGACTATTTGCAAGTACTATACTTTATATATACTTTTTCACTCTATTTTTTAACAAAAAGCTCTATATGTGAATTGAAATACCTTTCTATGGTTGTCATTATACTGTACAAATATTCCCACACCTGTCCTCCTACAGCCCTGGTGCGGCCACGTTAACACTGCGACTGAGGGAGCCGAGGGCTCGACGGGTGTCGTCCCTTAAAGACTCCAGTCGTGCTCTCAAATCAGCAGACTGTAGGTCTTGCCCATGGCGCTGCGCCTTCGCCTGTTGCATCATCTCCGCACACCGCCCCTCCACCACCCTATCGACCAGCAGCTGGTGCGAGGCCAGGAGACGACGGACGTGGTCGGTTAGAGGCTGCAGTTCCAGCAAGGTGGAGGGGGGGGTAGGGGTAGGGCGAGTGAGCTGTCGCTGCACTAACCGCAGCTGAGACTGAAGCGCGGTAAGGCGGTCCTCCAAGGGCTGTGTGCCCTCCTTCAGACTTTCCCCCAGCGCCTGACGCAGTTGACCCAGCTGCAGCTCCGTCTCCTCACGGTGTTGGGTGAGAAGAGCGGTACGTCGACGATCGGCCTCCAATTGCCTCGAGTCCCGACGGTGATCTGCCTCCGCCACTACCGACTGGGCCACCGCACGCATGTGTCGCTCCCACTCCTCGGTAGAGCTGAACCCCACCGCTGGGGAGGGAGCACTGTCGCGGTAGGCAAAGTCGGCCGTACGCTCCGCCAGCTGCCGTGCACACTCCACCCGGGTCCATTCTCGATCCTCCTCCCGTCGCTGCTCCATCTCATGCTGCAGAGAGGGCAACAAATAAGGAAAGAGACTCTTGGCGAACTGTGCCTTCAGTTCAGAGGAAACCCTTCCGTCCTGGAAAGCGGCGACTCCATGAGTGAGCACCTCCTCCAGTTCCTTTACTGTCTTGGTGTTTCGTTTCTCATGGAGCTTCGCCCACTTTGCTTGTTGCTCCAACCGGTATCCTTCAAAAGAGTCCGTTGCAGTTTGTTGCCGCTGCTCCAAGGTGTAGAGGTGATCGGAGAGGGTACGGAGATCGGTCTTCACTGCTGTACAAAGATCCGCCAAGCTCTGCCGCACCTCTGACAAATTACTTTTTTGCTCCGAGGATTGTGTTTGCAGCTGCAATTGTAGCTGACGTTGAAATGCGTCTTCAGTCGGTGACTTTACTGGTGGAGCCGTCCTCGCCGAGTGCGGATCGCGGGAGAAGGAGAGACCAACTCCATTCAACTCTCCATCGCTAGTAAGATTGCTACTACTCCCCACACTATCGTTGGTGTAGTTGTCCCCTGCAAGGTAGAGAGCGTCACGTGGGGCTCTATGTATGTCATTCTTGGGGTGAACGTTTTGACGAGGATACGGCGGATTCGGTACCACGTAGTACTGGCCGGAAGCGCTTGGACTAGTCGATTGAGGGGTTCTATAATTGGGGTGATTTAACATGAAAGAGGTCGGGGAGGTATCCTCCCGGGTCGCTCCCGCCTCCTCCGTACTACTATGACGTAACTGTCTTTCCTGCTCGTCCCACTTTTCCTCCCCCTCTCCTATTCTTTGCTGCGAAAACGACAGCACCTTTTCCGCCTCTGAACGCACCGCTTCTCTAATGTTCTCCATCAAATCACGTATGGCGTCGTGCGCGAGGGGGGAAGGACCGTCGCCGTACGCTGGCGCTAGCGGAGAGAGGGAAGGGGTCGCCGCGGGACTCCTCAACGGGGGCTGTGGTCTGTCAGTAGTGCTGAACTCTGCACGAGCGTTATTCCTCGGGGTACCCTTCCGTCCGCAAGAAGAAGAAGGAGAAGCTCGCCGGGAGAGGGGTCGACGCTGTGGGGAGCGATGAGTAGTGTTGTTCGTCTGCCTGCCACAAGTGGTAGAGCCTATCGGATGAATACCCTCTAGTGTAACTCCTTGACACACCTCACAGTAAGAAGACATTTCCTACGGTGCTCTCCTTCCAACTACTAAAATAAATACAAGGAGTGAGAACTAAACCAGGAAAAACAAAATGAATTAAAAAAAAAGGGAGAGGAAATGAATAAGTAGAGGAATCTTGGGTAACAAAAAACAAGCAAGCACCACTTTGAGTTAAAAAGGAAAATAACTTGTTAAAAAATAAAAAGTTCCATTCTGGATACACTATACATGAAGAGCATTCAATAAGAACTGTTACACAAATTGGCGTTGCCTTTCATCCCCAGCCTCCCTTCCGTTAACGTGACGCCGCCACACTACTAGGCGCCAACTCTCTGCAGATCTGCTTGTTTAAATCATCCAGAAGGGTACGTTGCGCTACAGTGGAGGCCGCCTCGCAGTACTCCTCCGCCCGCTGCGTCAGTCGCTCCGCCCCGCACACCGCGGTTAAATATTCTACCACGTTCGCCCACCCACACATCGCCGCAAACTCAATCGCCGTCACCGACTGCAAGTCCCGCCGGAGGGGATCCGCCCCTGCCTCCAGCAGCAGTCGTACGGTGGGGAGGTCTCCTTTGATACAGGCGAGCATGAGCGGTGTCCGGCCAGTAAGACAATGAGGGCGTTCTAACAAGCGAGCCGCCCCCTCCCTCCACCCTTTGTTAGGGGAGCGGTAAAGAATGGCATGGACCAGGGCAGCATCCCCGCACCACACGGCGCGGTGCAGTACGGTGAAGTAGTGACGATCCTCGGCGCTGAGGGAGGCACCACGGGAGAGGAGTAGCTGGGTGGTGGGTAGACGCCCGAGGGTGACGGCCCACAGTAGTAGGGTAAGGTGGTGGGCACCGTCGCTGTAGTTTACATTCGAAGGGGTAACATCACGCTCTAAGGTGTCGAGGTCGCCTTGAAGCACGGCGCTCACCAGGAGATCGCCTCTAGAAGTGGGAGGGGCGTACATAGATTACCACTTTGAAGAAAGAATACGTAGATATTTAAAGAAACAGAAAGAGAGAGAAAAGGTGATGAAGTGTCAAAGAAATACTCAGCTAAAGTAAAAAGTGAGGGGTATACCTTCAAGAAGTACTCCTGCATAGAATCGTTTTCTGTTGTTTTTTTTTTCCATAGTGGTACTGTACACCAAACACTCAAATATGCTTTAATTATTGAACAATCTATCAGATTTAAAAAAAGTAATAATAATAATAGTAATAAAAAAAAAAAAAATACATAATGTATTCTAGGATAAGCGAGGGGGATCTAACGGTATTCTAGCTCCTTGTAATATTTTCCCTCGTCTTCGGAGACGATAGCGCACAAGTACTCTCTCTCCCTTCGTTCCGACTCGCGAACGGAAGCCTCCACTTCCTGAGCCGTCTGCTGTGCATGACTCACAGCATCATACAGCTGCCGCTCTTGCCGTAGTACCTCGCTGCTATAACTATAAGTAGAGCTGTCATGGCTGGTGTTCCCTTTATGGTTCTTTGAAGTACCACCAACACGACTTGCGCTGTTCTGGTTACTCAGGACGCGGAGCGCACACTCCTGTACCGCCTCCACCGCCCCTGTGAAGCGGGCAATGGGGGTGGAGGGTGAGTTCTGAGAAGTAGGAAACCCAACTGCTGTTTTGGAGGGTGTTCTAACGGCTAATGGTAAAGGAGTGGACGACGACCCTTGTTCCTCCTCTAACAAAGAATCCTCCCTTTGCGGAGGTGGACTGCGGAGGACCACCTTAAAGCCCACACCACCGCCACTAGAGTTCCTACTCCGCCTGAGATCCCCTCGATCCTTCATAGGGCGATCACCGTCGTTTTCTTCCGTCTGTACTGCTTCCGCTAGTAAGAGCGCCAAACGGGCTCCAGGGTCCATTCCCACCTGTTCTTTAGGGACATGAGAATGTGGAGTAACGTTAAAGTGGTCGCTGTTGTGACTACTGCCCCGTTGAGGGCGGTGGTGGTGATGAGGAGTGTTGCCATTCGAGTTGGTATTATCCTGCCACCAATGGTTCCACTCCTCCGCCTCGTGTAAACTTTCCCCGTCGACCGGGCGATGGACACCATCCAGAGGAGGGCGGGAGAGAGTCTCCCTGGGGCTCTCGATGGGGGTAAGGTTGGGGATCGAAAGAGAGGAGAGGGATTCCCTTTTTTTAGGGTCATTCAGCCTCTTTTGGTTGTGGCAGACGGAATGTCCTTCCAGTTGTAATAGACGACTCTTCAGCTGTTCACACTCTTCGTCTTTAGCTTTATAACGCTGAAGTAAGAACAAGTAGGGTCGGCTTGAAAGAATGGCCTCTGTATCGTAAAGGCTGGGGAGCTCTTTCCTCTCCCCCATCCTTGACAAGGGCCGCTGTCTCTCCCGGATCAGCTGCTCCTCTAGCCACAGTATCCTCTGCTGAGCCTCGCTCCACTCCGCATCGCGAGTGTGGTTCCCCTCGGTACCAGACTCCGCCGCACGACACCGCCTCATCAATTCGGTCTGCTCCATAATCACCGCAGAGAGCTCTTGAAGGGATTGGGTCTCTATCGACTTCCATAGCTCAATGTCGTCCAACACCTCCCGAAGGAGGGGGTGGTCGAGGAAGGCGGGGGACAGTTCATCGTTATTATTTTTGTGGAGAGAGACGGAAGTAAACTCTTTGAGAAGGGCCACACCACTTTCATCAAGGGGTTCTTCACTGCGGGTGGGATGACGATGGCTTAGGTCACCCTTGGTCCTCTCTGGTAATCCGGTGTGTGCTAGAAAGGGTGGTGGAGAAGCCTTTCTATCGCCCGTCTTTTCCGGATCGCTACTGTTCTTACTTTTACTGTTACTATCTTCGTCGTCATGACTCGCTGAAACGACAGGCAGTGAAAGAGAACGGCTTTCCCTCTGTGAAGGGGTGTGACACTCCTTTTGATGGGGCAAGTGACTGTTTTCTTCCGAGCGTAGAATGCTGAAGGGTTCCATCCACACATCCCCGCCTCTTTCTTCGGAGCGGTCGCCATCTCCCTGACCACCATGACGATCCCCCTCACTAGTTTTAGAGTTTTTCTTCATCTCCTTCGGCTTTTCCTGCGCCTGCTGCCTGTCATCCTTGTCAGTAGGGTGCCTACCCCCGTTGGAGAAGGGACAGGGGTTAACCTCGTCTCGCATTTCCTTCAGTTTTCTTCGCTCTTTTCGACGTTTTTTCAGAAACTGTGAACCATCCATGGAGAACTTCTCCATCACCATTACGGCGGCGTCTAGATTGTCCTGAAGGCGGTTCTGTCTATTGCGATCTACGTGGTGAACTGAAGGACGGTCGCTGCTGCTGCTGCGGGAGTTGTGGTGGCGCATCCACATTGCAGCCATCTGGAGTATCTCTTCATTGAGCTGATTGTAACGCCCTTCGGCGCAGAGAAAAAACATCCCAATGGCCGCCGTGGAGGACATCTGTAAAGAGCGTGCGATGATTCGGATAACGGAGTTTGAATTCTCCACCTCTCTCTCCGCATTTTCATGAGTATCTTGCAAACAAGACAGGGTGTATTGCAGCTCACGGTGGGTTCGATCCCCGTAGTACTGGTGAGAAGCCGTCTCCTCCCTACGGGAGGGCGGTACGGGTCCCGTAAGATCCACCACCTTCCACACCCAAGGCAATCCTCTGCTAAAGCCGGTCACCACCAAATACACATGCCCTTTTAGAGGCTGCTCGACCGCCTTGGTGGGTCGCAATGTCACCTCCTCAGAGGCATCGACCGTGTCCTCGTCCTCTTTTACCGTTTCCCAGTTGAAAGAGTGCAAAAGCGCTTCGGTGATACATTGCCGACATTGAGAAAGCGAGGAACAGTGAAGATAGGTTACCGCGGGGAGGTCTGTGGCGTCCTCTAAGAACGGACCTGACGCACTCGCACTACTGGGATTCCGTGTTGTCCGCTCCACGGTGCGGCTGAAGAGATCGGTAGTAACAGTGTCGTAGCTGGAGTGGGGGTCGTGACCAGGCACCTCCATCACCTCTAAAAGACCAATGAATACTCCTTCCTTCTTATCGTTGCCGTCAGGATCCACGTCCTCCTCATCCACGTCTTCTTTATTCCTTTGCAGCATATCCTCTATCACTGCATCTAATAGGCAACTCGCCTGTGGTTCCTGTTGGGTAGAAGACGCCAATCTCGGTTCCTTTCCTCGTCTCGTCTCCCTTCCGAGGTGGAGCACCTCCCCGAACAGCAGCGTACTCTTCCCTCCCCCACCAACACCACTCATCACCGTTAACACCTCTCCTCCTCCGTCCAGCTCACTCACAATGCGGGTCGACAGTGAATGGCAGAATGAGACTCGACGAGAACCCTCGCTCCCCGCAAGACTCACGTCTTCTGAATAAACGTACGGAGAACGTAAGAGACAAGTGGGGGACTGTACACCGCTGTCGTCCACCGCCACGGTGGAAAGACCTACTACCGCACTGTTCTGCTTATCCCGTACTACACAGACATTTGACTCCACTCTGGGAGCCGACCCACGGTACTCCCTACCCGCCCGAAGGTGAAGACCCACCGCACTGGACGGCGGCCACTGATAGCTCAATGCGGGGATACTATTACTGTCATTGTCTGCACTCTCTTCACCGTGGGTGTTGAGCGAGGAGGTACCTGGTGGAGTTCCTTTTGGGTTGCCTTTCTTCACTTTATAACGCGGGGCACGAGGACCACTAACAGGACGCGTGGACATTCCAATATTACGCGTCTAAAGAAGTTTTTAAAAAAAGGGTGAGAGAGAGAGAGAGAGAAAGTATACGAAAAAAAAAAAAATTGAGCTAATAGTGAAAGAAAATGAAAAAAAAGAAAATAAATCCAGAATAGAAGAAAAAGATCTAAAGCGAACCGTTAGTGTAAATAAATATAATTATTATGGAAGAGACGGGGGGAGGTGGAAACGCTATTTCCTACGTAATTATTCACCGCTGTGATGTACACGCCGTAAATAATACAGACGACACGTTAAGGACTAACCCCTGTGTTGGAAGGTTGAAATTTCCTGTAATCTCTTCAGTTCTGATAGAAAAAAAAAGAAAAGAAGTAAATAAAAAAGAATTACACATCGTGCGTATCGGAAATATTCGAATTCCTTATTATTGAAAACTTTTTAATTTTTTTTCGCTAGTTTCATGGCCCTCAATACCCTCACCTGCAGCAGTACTTTCCGACTGACTTCCTTGAAGGTTGGACGAGACGGCGGATGCTCCAGTAATCTACGCTCTTCTTCCTCATCCACCACCACCGGAGGCGGGGGAATAGGAAGCTCCTTTACAGGAATAAGTCGAAGTATCTTGCCAATGAACAACGGCACCGCAGCGAAAGCGAAGGAGTATCTCCACTGTTCCAGAGTCAGTGGGGTAGCCTGCATGAGCACTCCACCGAACTGCACCCCCACTATCTGAATCACAAACGTACTGAATACTACCAAGAGGAAAAGAGGGGCGTTAGTGAGGCCGTCGAACAGACCCGCCGAGGAGTCCAGGAGGCGTGCATTGAATTCATTACAGAGCTGCATCAGTACAAACACGTTGAAGAGAACGGTGTGGTGTTCGGGGGAGCCTTTCTTGACTTTGAAAATTTCCAACGCCCGAGGGGAATTCAGTAACCACAACTGAATCACAATTTGATAGATGGACTGACCGATAATGTTCACCCACATTCGCATCGAGATGAGAGGGGCTGCCTTCGGTTTGGGAGGTTGCTCCAACAGCTTCTCGGTAGGGTACTCCGTGGCGAGGGCGAGGGCGGCGAGTGTGTCCATAATAAGATTAATCCACAACAGCTGTACGGGCTTCAAAGGGGGCTCCTGGCTGGCATCCATAAGAGCGCCAATGAACGATACCACCACCGCTGCCACGTTCACTGTCATCTGGAACTGAAGAAACTTGGAGATGCTATCCCGCACGTTACGCCCCCACTTTGTCGCCGTCACGATGGTGCTGAAGTTGTCATCTAATATGACGACATCTGAAGCATTCTTGGCCACTTCTGTTCCTCCGTTCATGGAAAACCCAACATTAGCGTTTTTAAGGGCAGGAGCGTCGTTAGTGCCATCCCCCGTTACAGCGACTACTTCACCTCGTTTCATGAGCGCAGCCACTAATATCTGCTTATCCAGAGGAGAGGCGCGAGAAATGACTTGCAATCGGGGTAAAATAGAGTTCAGTTTACGCTCGCTCTTCGCAAGCTCTCTAAATTGGGGTCCCTCGACCGCCAAGCCTTGCTCCCCCGCCGCCGGACCATGCCATACGGCGCCGTAGATACCCACCTGCTTTGCAATGCTGATGGCAGTGGCCTTGTTATCTCCCGTAATCATACGTACCATCACCCCCGCCTTGCGACACTGGGCGACCGCGTGAGGCACCTCTGGACGAATGGGATCTTGAATAGCAATGATCCCCAGAAGCGTTAAGCCGGGTATACGCTCGTCACTTTCCCTAAAAACCTCTTTCCCTTTGGGTAGGGGAACTTCGGTGAAGGCAATAGCCAAGGTACGAAGGCGCCGCTTCGCAAACGCAAAAATAGAATTCTCAAAGGAAGTACGAAGTGAGTGGTCAAGGGGTACGATCTCTCCCTTTTCGCTCACTATGTTCTCACACTCCGCCAGTATTACCTCACTCGCCCCTTTCACGTGGTATCGAACCTTATCTTCGTCCTGGAGCACCATCGCCGTGGACATACGCTTTCGGGCCGAACTAAAAGGATACACGTGAATTTGCTTCGAAAAGGAGGGTGGGGCATCCGTGCGTGAAGAGGATGTGGGCCACGAAGACTGGAGGGAGGTATAAGGAGAGGCGGGATCGTGGTCCTCTGTGTCGCGGATTTTCTCTAGTATTTCGAAACGCAGCTCCATTGGGTCCTGACCCGCTCGCTCGACAAAGGTTAACAACGCCTGTTCTGTCTTGCTTCCGGTAAAAATCACTGCGGTTTGATGCTGTCGCGCAATCTCCACCCGCTTACGAGTGGATTTGGTGTTGATGGCGATGCTCTCCAGCATCATTTGACGAAGAAATGGGTGATCATTGGTTTTTTTGTCAAACACTTCACCAAAGTGGACCGCCTCGGGATGAGCCGAGGAGGCGGTGGTGGTGGTACTGACATCCCCGTTCGCGTCAAACAAAGGGACGTAGAAGTGCTGACCAAAACTCGTCACCCCGTCGGTCACGGTCATTTTATTTTGGGTGATGGTACCGGTCTTGTCGGTGCAAATCGTCGTCGCACCACCCATTGTTTCACAGGCGGCTAAATGACGCACCAACGTGTTTTCCTTGAACATTTGCTTCATGCTGTACGCGAGCGATATGGTGACCGAGAGGGGAAGACCCTCTGGCACCGCCACCACCACAATAGTAACCGCCGTGGTCAAATTATCCAAATACTTCTTGTAATAGAAGGGGTGGCGACGAAGCACGAACGTTGAGTACAGCTCCATGACACTTAGTATGACAAACATCAGTCCTGCAGAAACCATCCCAAACAAACCAATTTGATCTGCCAAGACGGTCAATTTTTCTTGAAGAGGGGTTTCGTCCTTCGCCTCCCTTACTTGCATCGCGATGCGCCCCGCAAAAGAGTTTACCCCTACCCCAGTGACCAGCACAGTGCCTTCCCCTTCGACGACATTGGAGCCAGAGCGGACAAAGCAGTCTCCACGGGACGATTTAGTGATGTCGTCGTTCTCGCCCGTGGCGGCAGATTCATCCACTTTCAGTGAAGTACTACGAAGGACGATACCGTCCACAGAAAGGACATCCCCGCCGGAAATGTTCAGAATGTCACCCACCAAGAGTTCCTTGTCAGAAATCTCCACCGCCCTTCCATTGCGAATGACGGACACCTCCACCGGCGGCGTAGCCTTACTCAGCTCCTTAAACTTCTGTTCCTTTTGATAGTTATTCCAGCTGCTTACAACGGTGACCAGCACCACCGACAGAAGAATGGCAGCCCCCTCCAGCCAGCCATGCGCGTAGTCCACCTCACCAGTGACTTGGTCAGGGACGGTCAGACCCAACACGAGGGATATAACCGCACTGACTATCAGAATCTGCATCATGCGATCCTCTAGAGACTCCCATACCAGATCCATGAAGGTGACCTCCTCCGCCTCTGGCAGCTCATTCGTCCCGTAGTACGTTTCTCTCTCCTGGCGATCTGCGGAACCCTTTCGCACCGCCTCTTTTTCTAACCCGCGAGACAGGCTGGTCCCTAACTTTTTCGCTACGCCAGAGACGCCCCCGAGGTCCTCCAATCGCTTCGATGCACCGTCGTGGTCGTTCACCAAGCTATGAAGCATATCTGGGTTGATGGTAAAAGTGAAGGACATTTCTCCCTTCACTTTTTTTATTTTATTAGTTATAGATAATTAGATTTAAGAAAAATAGATGGTTAGGAAATTAAAAAAAAAAGCCGAAACTAAATACTGGAGCAAAACTCGAGCTATTACAACAAAAAGAGGGGGGGGCATAGGCATAGTACAGTATTGGAACACCAAGTACTACATTAGGCTGGTAAGCATCATACACTAATTCTCACAACTACAACAGTTGTAAAGAAATAAAAAAAAAAATGTTTAATTTTTACTACTTTTCGGTTTTAACTTTGAATACAGAAAGAAAACTAGAAGAAAAAGAATTTTTCCGTTATCTTACTGGAATGAAAGGGAAAAAGAAAAAAAGAGAAATTGGGGAAATGAGAACTACTTAGGGAGTCCAGGGGGCGTTCTTCTCCTTGGTGATTTCGATAAGGTTTTTCACGTAAGTGGCCTTGGCGTCCTCAGAGCTCATACCCTTCTTGGCATTCCAAGCATCCCACTTGGCGCGGGCTTCGAGCTGGACCGCCCAAGGCTGGGTGCCCTTCACATCCCCCTCGGTGGCCTGCTTGTAGAGAGCGTAAAACTCCAGCTTCTTTGCGTTGTCGAGCTGTACGGGACCGTCCTTGGGGAGGGAGCGCACGTACTCCACAGCCTTGTCGAAGTCAGCAGCGGACATTTTTATGGTTGAGAGAAAGTTTAAGGTGAAAAGAGAAAACTAAGCGTTGACAAAAAAAGAGAGAGAGGAATGATGACAAGATGGAAACAGACTCACAGGGAAAGAAGAGCGGAAGAACAAATGGAAAACCAAGAAAAAAAAAATATTCTCCGGCGATACGCCAATAGAAATGTCACTTTGCCCTTCTTTTGTTTCCCAAGTTTGAGATGAAAAAAACACGATAGGTGGAGGGCAAAGAACGAAATAAATTAAAAAAGAGAGAAAAGAAAAACAGATAAATGCGATGCTTTTCATTTCTCCGCTGAATAAATAAAGAAAATTAATTATAAATCAAAAAAAAAAAGAGTTTATTCGATGCGAAGGTAACGGACGCCAGTTACCGCATCCCCCTCTTGAGCCTTGCGAATACACTCTTTCGTTTTATTTTGTAAATCGCATTTGAAAATTTGTCCGCCCACGTCGCTCACATACATAAAACGACGGCGCTGCTTGGCCTCTTCGTCGGATTTAGGGGGATTCACCGCGTCGTCCTCGGCGGCCCAGGTAATACCAATAGCATCCAGGAAACCGTCAAACAGAATTTCGGTGTCGCCCAAGGTCACCTTTTTTCCATCCTTGTCGTAGTGCACCTTGGCGCGGTTCAGCGTGTTGCCACCCTTCACATTCTTGTCTCCACGGTCCGACCAGTAGAGGTAGCCCTCCCGCTCATCGATCATGACGTCCACCGGTTCTGGGAGGCCGCTCCGCAGTATTTGAATCTCCGCAGGGTCCACCGTTCCCTCCTCCCCATCGGCGGCCTCCGGTAGATTGTTGGTCGCAAACCGATACGGGAAGGAGACCAAGCGACCGGATCCTCCATGGGTGGTACCTTTGAGGGTGGTGAATATTCTGTTATGCTCCTCGTCGAGGGCGATGCCGACACAGAAACGGTCGCAATCCTCCTTGGAAGAGGGTTCAATGGGTCCACTCGGTTTACCCACAATATCGTTGGCATGCAAGAGAGGTACCAACTCTCCTGTAACCGTGTTGTACTTTTTCACACCGTGTCCATTTCTGTCACAGAAAAACACCTGCTTCCCATCCCTTGTAATAAACGCCTGCTTCAAAGTGGTAGCCAGAGGGACACCGCTGTCCCCCGGGGTGCAGAACTCCTTCGGGATCGCGTTTCTCTCGTAACCCTTCAAGTGCTTGGGGGCCACAAGGGGCACACGCTTTGCACTGGAGGGGTCGAACAAGATACCCTTTACCAAAGACCCGTTCGCCGGGTGGAAGTCCCACTCCCCATTGACTATGGCGTGAGCCCCCATATTGGTCCACCACACCACAATGTCTTTTATGTCCTTTGTCTGGTGGTACTTGGTTAGATCCAGGGCAACTCCATCAGGGTGATCGCAGTGAGGGCCTCCCTCAAACAGTGGCACAGTCTCACTCCCATCAGTGCGTATCATGTCCACTTTGTTTTGAAAAGCTCTCAGAAACACAACCCATTCACCCTTTAAATTGCTCATTTCTCACTTTGTTTTTTGCTTAGTATGAAATCCAAAGTAATTCCCTTCAAAAGAGTATTGAATTAAAAACAAAAAAAAAGAGAGAGAGAGAGAAATAAATGACAAGTTCGAAACAAACTCACAGGGAAAGAAGAGCGGAAGAACAAATGGAAAACCAAGAGTAAAAAAATATTCACCAGTGGAATGTAAATAGGAAAGTCACTTTGCCTTTCTTTTGTTTCCCAAGTTTGAGATGAAAAAAACACGATAGGTGGAAAGCTAAGAATGAAATATGTTTGAAAACAGCAAAACAAAAAAGAGAAAAGAATAACAGATAAATGCAACGTTATTCATTTCTCCGCTAAATAAATAAAGAAAACAAATTATAAATCAAAAAAAAAAGAGAGTTTATTCGATGCGAAGGTAACGGACGCCAGTTACCGCATCCCCCTCTTGAGCCTTGCGAATACACTCTTTCGTTTTATTTTGTAAATCGCATTTGAAAATTTGTCCGCCCACGTCGCTCACAT
>JADNSB010000059.1:73790-123551 GCA_019695575.1 Angomonas ambiguus | reverse complement strand
GTGTTTTTCTGTGTTTTTTTTTTCCCTGTTTTTTTTTCTTTAGTATTATTTTCATTGATTTTTTCTAATACATAATATTTTTACCTCGCGGCGCTATAAACAGAAAAAAAAAAAAAACATCATTTTTATTATAGAGATAGAAAAAAAGGGAAAACAAAACAAACGAACAGTTTTTAAACTGTGAAATAAGAGCATTTATTACAATACCAAAAAAGAAAAAGAGAAAGAAAGAAGGAAAAATATAGTTTTTCTTTTCTTTTTTTATAAAAAAACACTTTTCTTCAATGTTTCAAAATTTTTTTGGCTCTCCCAATAGTAACGAAGCAGCGAAGAAAAGCGACTCGACCACTTTTTCCTTTTCTTCTCCCAAATGCAATGTAGCCTCCCCTCTTACCAATTCTAACACTTCAAAGCATCATCATACTACTAATAATAATAACAAAGACGGCAAGGGGAGTTCTAAACCCCACCAGCGGAAACATTCCTCCTCCAATAATAATAATCATAATAATAATAATAATGTGCCGGTTAAAGATCCATTAACACTGTGGAGTCGACTGTTATGTCGCCCAGAGGTGTACGATCCTTACGTGGAGGCGGCTCCTACGCTTAAGCAACTCAACACGGAGCTGTTTCCTTCTGCTACAAATCACAAAGGATTTCAATCCGAGGAGGAAATCAACACAAATCATCATCATCATCAGAATAACAAGAATAAGAAGAAAGGGGAAGGAAAGGATAAGGACATTTATTACTGTGACACCTCCTCAGTGACGTCCACCTCCCTCTCGCTTTCTGCTACCAACGAGGATACCAATAGCAGCAATAATAATAATAATAATAATAATAATTCTCCATTTCCTCTCAACTCGGACAGCGAAAAAGAATCTTCTAGCCAACAAGATTTGGAAAGAAGAAAAAATAATTCGTTTCTTTTAACGGTTCGAAACATTAATCAAAAGAATACCTTTTTTATCTACGACACTCGTTATTATCCTTCCCACACAATTGTCAATAATAATAGTAATAATAATAATAATAATAATAATGGTGTGTGCGGTCCTCTTAGTGTAGATCCCGTAGAATTGGTAGTAGAGGCGGAAAAGGAAATGCATCGTGTGGAATTAAAAGAAAAGAAACGAAAGAGAGACAAACAAATAAAATCGTTTCAGCGATATAAAAAGAAGGAAGAACGAGCCATGGAAAAACTGTACGCGTCGGAGTGGAAGAAACTGAAAAAACAGAATAAAGTTCATTATCTTTCGTCTTCCTCCACGAATCATTATAACAATAACACTACTACTACAAACGATAGTAATAATAGCAACAATAATGATAATAATAATAATGATAATAATAATAATCGAGAAGAATCGGAGGTGGACTCCTTGCAGAGTAGTATGGTGTTCAGTGATACCAACAGTATAGATTCTTCCTGCTACGTCGATGACGAGTCGGTGGATCAAATCATGGAGCCCAACATCATCTTTAACGCTCTTCGAAAGTATCGCGCCCCCAGCACCAATGATCACAATAATATTAATAAAAATAATGAAATGGGTTATCCATTGGAAAAAGAAAAGACCCCTTATCCATTACAGTCTCGACTCTATTTGGAGCGGTGTGTACTGTCGTCCTTTCCTCAACAGCGATGTGCCCTGTTGATGCTATTGACAGAGTGTTATCACTACACATTTGATAAAACAGAGTTAAAACTTCTTCAGTATTATTACTATTATATTCGCCCGCTGTGGGCGTGGGCCTCCGGGATAGGCTTAAAGATGGGCAATAATAATCGTAATAATAAAGAGAGTACTACTGGTAATAAAAGTAATGAAGAAGGGAAGGAGACAGATTCTTCTTGTTTTAATAATTCGTCTTCCTCTACTACCACCACGACCACTCTAGAGGAAATGCTGCACTTTATTCTAAACCACGACCCTCAATACACCCACTGGAGCTATTTTCATAATCATAACAATAATAACAACAATATCAGTAACAGTAAAAATAATAATCGAAACTACATTGATAGTTACTACGACGCCGTTTGTGTCACCCAGAAAGACTTTAAGCAGTTAAAGTATGAATTTGATTTACCATGGAAAGTATTATTTTCCGTCGTGAAGAAAGTGACGAATACCGTCTACGTGAACGCACCCTGTATTAATAATAATAAGGATAATAAAGATAACGATAATAGTGATAAAGATAATAAGAAAGAAGAAGAAAGTGATAATAATAATAATAATAATAATAATAAAAATAATAATAATAAAGATGCGGAGGAGGAACCGCCACTGGGCAGTATTTGTTTTGCGGCCACTGTGTTACACTCTATGGAGTTATTCGAAAGAGTAAACGATAAACGAAAGTGTGTCATGGAGGTGGAGCGTTTCATGAAGCGATATTATTATTATTCTAATAATAATAATAATAATAATAATAATGACAATAATAATAATAGTCCCTTGAAAGTAGAATTAATCATAGAAGACTATCAACGTTTGTTAAACTCTGTGGAAACAAACCCTAACTCAACATCACCAGCAGCATCCGCATCCAATAATAATAATAATAATAATAATAACAATAATAATACACCTTTTCTCTGTCAATCCGATCCTTATTTTTTACCTTTTGACTTCCATACAGCGCTACAGTATGATACCCGCTCATGGATTTACCGACAGCGAAGAGAGGATAAACTCACTCAACTACAGTCCGCCGAGGAGACCCTTTACCGCTATCATTTAAGGAAATTAAAAGAAGAAAATAATAATAATAATAATAATAATAATAATGATAATGATAATGATAAGGATATGGATAATAATAATAAAGAGAAGGAGTGCATGTCGATGGAGAAGTGCAAGGAGGAAAAGAGTCATTTAGAGAGTACTCCTTGTATTAATAAGAATACTAATAATGAGAAGTCTGTACTAACCCCTCCGTGGTCCTCTGATGAGGAAGAATGGCTAGCACAGCAGCGAAATAATAATCATAATCATAATCATAATCATAATCGTAATAAGCATAATAACAACCAAAGTTTCGAAATGAATCATCGTGTGATTAACGTCGGCTGTTTTGGGTTCTCTTTTCTCTCCCCGTTTGATTGATTCATCACAAAAATAGTGATAATAATAATAATAAATAATAATAATTTTATTTCTCCTTTTTTCAAACTGTTTTTTTTTTCTCACGCTTTTTCTATTCAAGTCGCTGTCTACTACACTCTATTTCACGTATCTCTATTTCAAATTTCTAATTTCTAATTTCTAATTGCTAATTTTTTTTTAATTTTTGCTTTTTTTTTTTTTTCATTTAATTATTTTAAAGTGTCTCTGAGCCAAAAATGTTAAAGGCCTGTTTTTTTTTTTGTTTACAATTCAATTTTCATGAAGGGAATCACAGCCAGAGTGTGAAGTACCTTTTTCCATTTTTGTTTTTGTTTTTTTCATCGCGTCAAAAATAATAATAATAATATAGTTCCTCGCTAGCATTATTATTTATATTTATATATATATATATATATATTTCTGTCTTTGTTGCTTCCAATTTTAAGGTTACTTTTCTTGTGTTTAGCACAAACACTGGTTGCTTCAAGAGACTTTCTATCGTTTAGGGTTTTTTTTTTGTTTATTTTTATTTTATTCTTCTTGCTTTAAGCTCTCTTAGAAAAAAATTTATTTATTTGTACTACATCCAAAAAAAAAAGGAAGAGGTGAATCATGACTCGCCGTATTTATATATTTATCAAAAAATAAAGTAAAACGTAAAGAATCCTAATTTCAGGCGAATAGTGATTTTGAATGTTTTTGATTTTCTAACTTTTTTTTTCATTTTTTTTTTACATTTATATATACACTTCAAAGTTTTTTTTTTTAAAAAATTCTTTAAGGAGTTATCATTTTTACAAAACGAATTATTTTTCATTTTTTCTAACAGATTTTTTCATAACTTTTAGCGCACTCCTTTTTTTGTTTTTATAGTTTTTATTTTTATTTCGCTAAAAGAATAAAGAAGAAAAAGAAAAGGCGAAAATATACACAAAAAATAACTAAACTAAACGTCATTAATTTCAACTGAATATAACTGTTTCTTCGAATTTGTATTTTTTTCTATAGGAATGGTATTGTGGTGTTTCCAAAACTGTAGTGTGTTAGTTTTTTTTTTTATTACTATTTAATATTATTTTCCTTCTCTTTCTCTTTTCTTTCTACTGTTATTGTAGGAAATAGTTGTAAACTCCGTATAAATATCACTTTCTATATAACCATTCTTTTTTTTTTTGAACTTACTTTAATTCATTATACAAACAAAGAAACAAACAAAATGGGAAAAAGCGGTAAAAAAGTCGATCGACACAAAAAAGCGCTACACTATTTAGCAGGTACTAATAATAGTAATAATAATAATAATAATACTAATCCGTCCGGTTCAGCCTACGCGGCTCATGCCGCCCGTGCGTTACTGAGGCCCAAGACCGCCCACGATGTGGTGCCTCTTCTCCAACCAAAGAAGAAGAATACACTTTCGCTTCACGATGAGGCCAACGAAAAGGACAATAAAAGTGTTTTATTTCATTCCTTAGTGATGAAAAGTTTAAGTTACTATCGAAAGCGGTTTCTGGAGCATCACAACAGTGATAATAATCATAATAATAATATTAATAGCAGTGATAGTAGGAATATAATTCCAGCTTCCATGAAGCCCAACACCGCCTCTATGGTGGAACACCTTTCTCACTGTCCCTCTCCCCAAGACTCCGTGAGAGAGTCCAACATCGCCGTCCAACGCTGTGTTGTAGCAGAAACTGCCCCCCTCTCAAATAATAATAATAACAAGTCGTATTCCATGTCGCTTCTTTTGCTGGTGATGACAGCGATGGAGAGTTTTGTGAAGTCTCATCCTCACTTACTGGAGGAGAGTAATACTGATACTAATAATAATAATGGGGATGTAAATTCTCTTGCGATTGGCTCTGTGCCGTTAGTTCTCACCGACACCGATGAATCTGCTGCCTATTTAAAGAAGGAACTGGATGCCCTCTACCACTGTACTAGTAAACCGAGTAAGAATAAGAAAAGTAATCAAAAGAATACTACTGTTACTACGGATAATGTCTTTACTCCCCTCTCACTGGAGGTGCAGGTATTAGGATCGGAGCGGTTCCCCGCCGCCCCTTCCCTCGACCGCAGCTGCCGTCACGTCCCTCTCCTTATTGTCTCTTTGAATAACTTTCTGCAGATTGAAAAGCGAAGTGCCGTGTGGAAGTTCGTAGGCTCTGTGCTGGTCTTTGTGGACACCACCGTAGTCGTGAAGGACACTTGCAAACAAGTATTAAAATCGGTGGAGTGGACCTGTCCGTTTATCGAAACACTGAAGGGATTGGAAACCACCACCACCACAGCGAACAATAATAATAATAATACACTGGAGGTACTGTGTGAACAGCGGTGGGGCTGTGTGGGTCATGTGAATCGATTTGGGGTGGTGGTGGTGTCGCACGCACTACCAGACCACACGAGTAAAGAAGAGAATTTGGCTCTGTTGAAGCGAAAGACGGCGGCGCTGGAGGCGTTTCTCACACACCCACTGTGGGGTTATCTACTCTCCCGTACCCCAGTAAAAACAAGGATAGACAAGAGTACTGCTTCCACCACAGCATCAAAAGAGGAGAGTGCAGAGAAACCAAAGAGTACCGTGCACTACACCGTCTGCGATGGCGCCCAACGACTGTTGTTTTTATTCTCCCTCCTGCGAGGAATGTGCAACCGACCACTTCCCAATGGTCCGTCGACTCCCTCCACCCCTCTTACCCACCCCACCAGTCTGGTCATTCATGTCAATACGAAGGAAATGGTCTACTACCTCTACAACGTACTCAGTCACGTGGTACGGTCGGCGGAGAATGAACTGGAGAACCCCAATAGCAAAGGGGGCATGATTCTCTTCACCAACCCGACCATGGCGAAGAGGAAATCTGTGATGTTGCTGTCGGACTATGAAGGCGAGAGTCAGTATGTGTCGTCGGTGAGAACCGAAGAGGATAAAGTCCGTCTGTGCCGTAAGTTTGATGAGTTGGTGCGAGAAAACAAGCCGTTATATAACAATAATAATAACAATAGTAGTGGTAAGGAGGGCTCCCTAAAGGAAAATATTGTCGTCTTAATCACCTGTCATGGCCTTCTCCCACGAGAGGGGCATGTTTTCCTACAGTACGACATTCTGGCCGATATTTTTAACTTTAACACCTTTTTGCTAGAAAAAGTATTTCACCCCTCGATCGAAGGAGAAGGCGAGGAAAGGACGGTGAGGCGGACCAGAACGGTGACACGAAAGCGGTCTCGCAGTCTCTCCCCTACGCCCACCCCGACTAGTACCCCAAAGGATACCAAATCCGAGGACGGTGCTTCGCAGACATCCTCCTCCGCCTCGTACGGCTATGTACTCCTTCTTTTACGCCCCTGTGAGGTACAAGGCGCGCTGGCGATCCTCGCCCCCTCTCCCCCCCTCTCCTCCCCCATCGACTACCAACCGCAATCCTTTCCTTCCATTCCTTTTATCTCCTTCCGGGAAGAGTTATTTCACCTCCACCAAACGGTCTTTGAGGTACATCGGAGTGGTTTTGAGGCGTATCGGTCGTTGATGCGGGTGTACTGCACCGTAGGGCCGCCGACGGTGTACCGCTACGACTACACCAAGGACCCTTCCTATCGTATCCAACCCGCCAAACCGTACACCAACGAGACAAAAAAGGACAAGAAGAAAGGAAAGAAGGACACCTCCACTGGGGATAAAGAGGGCCGCAGAGAGGAGGAAGGGGAGGCGCCGCCGCTGTCGCTGCAGACGGTGGCTGAGGAATTCGGCTATACCACTCCCCCGCCATTGGACCTCCGACTGAAGGAGACGCCGTACCGACCAGTGGAGGACTACATCGGCGCCGTACGTCGAAAGGGAAGAAAGGACAGAGCCGAGTTGAAGGCGTTTGCGGATCGCTTTATTGGTGGGGAACAACCAGAGGACCACAATGTGGAATAAACAATTACTGAAAAATAAAATAAAACAATGAAAACAATGAAAACTAATAACAATTAAGATACGATTAATACTTTTTTTTTTTAAACATTTCTTTACTAAACGGTTAAGTAACATAAAAATAATAATGATATAAGAAGTAAACTAAAGTGTACTTTTATTTAAAGAACTAATTAAATTAAAAAAGAAATGAATTCCCTTTTGGCCTGTTTTATGTATTATTTGCGTTTTTTTGTTCTACGTACTATTGCGCTAACAAAAAAAATTCACTTTCCTCTCTTTTTTCTTATATTAAGATTTTTTTTTCTTTTTTAAACGATTAACCATTCATAGAAAAAGGTGATATAACGACACCAAATACGTTTCGCATTAGAAAGAAAAAGAAAGGAAATAATACCTGCTTTACATAGAAATTGTTCCATACTCACTTTAACTGTTCATACGAATTTTAGTAATAAGAAATAAACTATCTATATTTATTGTTTTTTTCTATTAACCGAGTACAAACGCAATGATGCGTCTTTCTCCTATTCAATGGGCACCAGCGGCCAAGAAGAAAAAAGGACGTAAGCCAAGTCCCAAGAAGACGACCCGTCGTAAGAAAGGAAAAGAAGTCGCAGAGACCATCTCCCCCTCGCAGGTGGAAGTAGAGGAAATCCCTACCACCACTACTACCACTACCACTGAATCCACGCCTCACACCTTTCAACCTCCCCCAGGAGAACCAAAGCCGACGAACCTTTCGGATCTCATCCAATTCAAGGCCGCCTTCACCGCGCCTTTTATGTTTTACGACGAGTCTCAGAAAAAGATCGTCAAGAACCCCCAGTATCAGCGTCCCTTGATTAGCGACCTCGCCCTCCTGCAGAGTGTGGTGCTCACCCACCTGGGACCGGTGCAGGAGGCCGCCTCCAACTATACCCCCAAGGAACTCCTCTACCACCTCTCCCGCGCTCTGCTCTTTGTGGTCACCTCTTCTTTTTCGTTTCAGGCGGAGTCAAAGTCGACGCCGTTTAGCTTTAGGGAGCAGCTGGTGCTCTCGGATGCTCATCTGAAGCAGAACCCACAGCCGGTGTGGTTATTAGAGTATACGATTGCTCATCGCTGTGGCAGCGCGGAGAGTTGTGCCGCCGTTGGGTACGTTCTTAGCGAAGGACTCTCCAAGAGTGGCATTGAAAAGTTTCTAACGCTGCTGAAAGAGCGGATAAACGGTGAAACAAGATCGGAGCAGCAGAAGCGGCGTACGCCAGAGCAGCGAAAGGCGCTGTCGGCTACCCAGCAAGGGGCCGAGGAGGTGGGCCGTATACTGCACAACTTGCGCCAGAGCTATGACTGGTTGCGGACCGAGAGTCAGTCCCTTCGCGGGGACCTCAGCCCCGCCGACCTCACCTCCCTCCATACCGCGGTAATCCAAGGAGAGGAGGACGCCACAGAACTGGAAGGGAATCAAAAAGCGGCGGCACTCCTTCGCAATGAGTATTATAATCTGTTGCAGTGGGTGCTGGGCATGTATACGGAGCGGACGGCGCTCCCTAGCACCCCAGTCCACCGCTCTTCAGGGGTACAGGTCACCGAGTACGACCCTACCTCGGGTCGGCTGGTACTGGAGCGCAGTGACACGCAGCAGCGGTGGGGCCTCACGGTGAACCAGCTCGGTTGCCTCGTGGGGTTGGAGAACAACGTCAAGTACGCCTCGGAGGAGGCAAAGGCGCTCACTCAGGTGCTGCAGAGTGGGGAGAGTGGGGGAGGGTTGGCCATTCTTGAGGTGAACCGCCACCGGGTACGGAAGCAGTTTCTCTCCCCGGAGGAATTACGAGAGAAACAGGAGGACATTATGAAAAAGTTGAGTCAGATACTAATGAACGAGGCGAAGACGAGCAAAACACTCCACTTGGTCGTGGAAAGAGTAGACCAGAGCCTTCTCTCGGCGGTGAGGGAGGTCCACTCAGAGTTTTCGCCTCAAGGAAACGAAAACAGCGGCGGTCAACAAGTCTTGTTGGTACTGCGCCGGCCGAGTGCGTCGGTGAAATGGGGCCTTAAGATCCGCTTTGGGGACTCCGACTACCCACTCTTGGAGGACATCACCGAAGGCGTTCACCTCTCCGACACGATGAAGAACTTTCTCTTTGAGCACCGCCTACGACTTCGTATGCTGCACATTAACAATGAGAGTCTTCGGGGAAAGGCGTCGGCGGGGGAGGTGGCTCACCTGCTACAGGACACTCTCGTGACTATCCGCCTGCAGGTGTTACCCCCGGAGGTATCAGAAGAAGCTGCAGCGGTTGCGGAGGGGTTGGAAGAAGAAATCGAAGAGGTGGAAACCGAAGAGAAAGAAGTCCACGAGGAAGAGGAAGCGGAAGAACCCGCCAAGATAACCGGCGAGGGCGAGGAAGAGGAGGAGGAGCTGGAGGGTATCTCGGAGGAAACAGAGGAGAAGGAGGCTGAACTGACGGAGGACGGGAAAGACTTTGTCGACGAGGAAGGAAATCAGTTTGAATCGGTGGAGGCTGCGAACGAAGCGCACGCAAAGGCCTTTCTCCGCGAGGGCGAGGAGGAAGAGGACGAGGCGGACGATGGCGAGGAGGTGGAGGAAGGCGGGGAGGAAGAAGAAAAGGAAGACGCCAAATTAGTGGAGAATCCCGAGGAGGAATACGGCGCTCTCCTCGAGAAGGACGAGGAGGACTTGGAGGTGGAAGGGAACGACTGGGCGGATACGTCGAAGCAGAACCGAATTTATGGAGATAAGAAAGTCACCGATGAAAGGGCGGCCGCTATGATGGAAGAGGAGGAAGAGGAGCGAGGGATACCGGACCGACTAGAGGAGGGAGAGGAAGAGGTGGAAGAGGGTGGGGAAGTGGAGGAAGTAGAGGGAGAGGAGGACGCTGCAAAGGAGATCGCCCCGGAGGAAATCGATGACATTAATGCTAGTGTGCAGAAGATGGTGGAGGGCATCGACGAGAACACCCCAGTAGAGAAGATTGAAAAGTCTACACGAAAGAAAAAGACCCCGGCGAAGAAGGCCGCCTCAAAAAAGTCGAAAAAGAAGAAGCCATCTCCCAAGAAATCCAAAAAGGATAAAAAATCCAAGAAAACAAAGAAATCGGAAATGACTGCCGCTGAGGAGGAGGAGGGGGATACCGCGGAGGCCGAAGAAGTCACTCCCTCCTTGTCCAAGGAGACACCGGTCATAGACTCCAAGACCACAGCGGAGGTAATCATCGACGAGACAGCGAAACAGAAAAAGAAGGCGAAGGCGCCGAAAAAGGGAGCCAAGGAAGCGGTGGAGTCCACGACCACAGAGAACGATAACGCGGCTCCAATAGATCGCAGCATCTCCAAGGCCATTTTGATGGAGGCAAAGCCCATCGAGCTCAAGGACCACCGACAGATCAAGTCATTTGACGGGGAGACGTTAGAGCTCACCCGACCGAGCGTCGATGTCAGCTGGGAGGTGAACATGAAGCACGATGGAGAGCACACGTTGCTCTCTGGTCTACCCAAGCTGGGGGATCTCAAACACCCTTTTGTGCAGTCCCTCGGCGTGCAGCCGACGGGGAAGTTGAGCCAACCGTGGAGGGTGGAGGCGATTAACGGAAAGGATATTTCGCTGTTAGGAAAGAAGGATAGTATGAAGGCGTTGCAGGCGCTGAAGAATGCCACTTCTATAAAGTTTCTACTAAGGCGAAGGTAGTTCAAAGATACGATATACAGTCTTTTTTTTTTTTTGCCCCCGTTTATGATAGAAATGAATGTACTTATTTTTAGTACTGAAATAGATTTTTTTTTCTTCTACTTAAAACATATGCCCTTTTCAGGGTAGAAACGCATATATAATGGAAACCTATAGAAATACCATATAATCGAAAAACCAAACTCCATAGAGTTGTGGATTTATTCTGTGTTGATTCAGTTGTTTGTAGTTTGCGGCTTTATTTTAGCTTTACTCTTCTCTCTTTTGTTTCCCTTTAATCTCTTGTTCTCTGATATGACAACAGCGGAATACGAAACCGAGACAGAAGAGGGGGAAAGATGTTTTCTCGCTCCGCACTGCGATGGGCGGTGAAGCTCATCTCCGCTACTGTTACCGAGTCCAGCACCGGCCCCCTGCAGCCCACCCTCCTCTCCCTCCAATTCCAGCGATCCTCTACGAAGGAGTCTTACTCCCTCCGTATTGCTAAAGGAGACCGCCATCACGATGGATTCTACCTCCGTGAGCTTCCCGACTGCTCTTCCTCCCCTCTCTATGCGCTTCTGTTTCCAGACGGACAGGTGCCGTCCGCCTATGCCGTTCAGATTGCCTTGATCAACGGGCGACCGGTGACCGACCGGAGGGTGCTACAGGAGGAGCTGAACAACAACAGCCGTACGCTTTCAGTGCAGCTGAGCCTGCACGATGACTTTTATAATGCCTATGAAAGGAGCTCGGTCCCCTCCATAGACGAAGCCGTCGAGGCGGTGTTGGAGGAGGAGGAAGAGGGAGAAGAGGAGGAAGAAGATATGCAGAGTCTGTCTCCTCCCAAGAGAAGAAACGATAAGAAGCGAAAGGCCAACAGCGGCTCCGCACGGCGTTCCTTTTCCCAATCCGATTTACAAACTGCCCTTGCAGCGGTGAAGAAACCGGAAAGAAGATCAAGAGCGGCGGCTGACGACGAGTATGACGACGAGGACGACCTTATCGAAGCTGCGGTAGCGGCTGCCATTCGAGGGGACAAGGGAAAACGAAAACCTAGCACCAAGAAAAAGGCGGTGAGTCGCTCCAAGAAGCAACCGCAGTACGTGGACGAAGAGGACGATGATGAATCTATTGACGCTGCCGTGGAGAGTGTGATGAATAACTATACTTTTTCTGGCACTTCGGTGAAAAAAGGTAAATCCGCGAAGTCTACCAAAAAGAAGAGCCGGAGTGCTGCAGACGATGATGAGGTGATTGATGAAGCGGTAAGGCACATAATGGATTTAGGTAGTGGGGAGGACAATGAAGAGGTGTGGTTCCGACCTAAGCGTAGTACGTCGAGTTCCCAATCTCGATCTCCGAAGAAGAAGGCGGTAGCATCCAGTAAAAAGGCAGAAGTGTTTGACTTTTAACAGAAATTCTCATTTTTAGTGTTGTTTTTTAAAAACATTTTCACAGGATACAGCTGAATTGCTTTACAACAGCAGCATTCCTTTCATTTTTTTTTAAAATTTGTACATAGATTTTCTTTGTTTTCTACGTCATACATTTTCGAGTGTCGATTATTGTACTTATTGTATATCAAAATCTGATTACTGTGAAGGGACCTTAGCACTTTTTTTTTAGTCAATTGTTTACTTTTAAAATTCAGGGGAAAACACTCGTATTCCTTTTCTTTCTTTTCATTGCCTTCAAACAGGTTTTTTTTTTTTCTAAAAGAAGAAAGTACTAATAAAAAAAGAAGATTTTAAAAAGAAAAAACAACAACACCAACAACATCTTTTTTTTTTTCTCCCTTTTGAGCAAAGAATCATGTCCGACCCGAAAATAGAGTACCAAAAGCTCCTACGCACGGTGGAAAGGATCTCTTCCTGCGAGGACCCCTCCACTATTCTGTACGACCCAAACGCTCTCCTTTCCCTCGCTGAGCCGGCGGCGGATATTAAGGAGGACTACTCCACCATCATTGCCCGTCGGGTAGCGCGTATCGTCCGACGGTTAGATGCGTTGAGCGATGAGAGCACCCTCGCCCGCCTCACCCCTCGCTCCCTGTTGGAGGGGTTGACGGAAGTGTTCAGGGAGGCCTGCTGGGACTCGCTAGCCCCGTCCATGAAGCAGCACCTCAGCGACCGAGAGTCCAAAGAGTCTTTGCTTAGTCTGTACACCAGCGCCCGTCGTATCCCAATCGAGTGCATGGTGGAGACTCTCTACGCACTTTCCTATGTGAGCGTGAAACTCCGGATCGAACTGGTCTTTAGTTTACTGCGGCGGAAGTTGACCCAAGAGGCCTCCCAGCGGCATGTGGGGGATCAAGCCCTCGCCGCCCTCCACTCCACCCGCACCTTACTCGATGATATCGAGGAAGTCTTCAACAATGTCCTCCTTCTAGTGCCCAGTTTGACGAGAGAGAGGTTTCTCTCCCCGTCCGCCATCACCGAAGCCTCTGACCTTGACCCGCTGTACACTAGTCTTACCCGGTATTATTATCAGATGACGGACTGGTGTCTCCTCTCCATCAACAGCGCCGACGCCACCGATATCAGCTACACCCGTGTGACCAGTGTGGTGTGCGATGGGAAAAAAGGCATCATTGATGTGCACATGCAGCGTCCGTCGGTGGATGGCGCCTGGGGTCTGTTGTTTAACGAAAAGGCAAAGTTAATCGATGTGGATATTCCCCTTCGTGTGCACGAAAAGGGCGAAACCTTACATCAGTTACTACAGTGCTCTAAAGAAGGTGCCACCCTTCTCCGCATGAACGGCACCCCCATCGAGACCCGTTCATCACAGGTGCCGGACGTGAAGAAAATACTAAACACCGTGCGGGAGAGTAGCGAAGGGTATAAGCGGATTCACTTTCAACTCAAGTCGGAGGGGTTTAAAGATAACAAACGACAGCGTCCTTTTGAGTTGGCGTTCGTGGTACCACCACAAGGCGCGGAAGGGGCGGCAGGGCAGCAGGCCTCCCTCTGGCTCCAGCGGCAGGATGCACGAGTGGACTGGTCTCTACCCTTCGCGGACGGCTGTCTACCCGATGGATCACCCGTGCTGCAGTTTCTCCCCCAAGGCGCCGTCCTAAAGTTTATCTCCCCGTCCGCCAAACAGTTCTTGAAAGAGTACCAACGCCGTCTTCGGGTGTGGAGTATCAACGGCATCGAAGTCCACCAGACCGCCCAAGCGATGAGTCTGTTAGAGGGAAAGGAGTGCGCTAGGATAGATATCGTCGTTATGCCTCCGGCCCCCTACACTGGGACGGACCGTAGTGTGGAGGGAGAGGCGGCGGAGGAGGGGGGTTGGGTACGCACCGAGGATGTGACGAGCATTGAAGCTCAGGTGAGAAGAGCGACCCGTCGTCAGGCGCATAAAGTGGCAGAGACGGAGGCGGTCTCTCTCCCGGTGGAGCCCAAGGTGGGAAAAGGGAAGCGGAAAAGGGTAAAGTCCTCCACCACTCCCTCCTCCGCCTCCGAGGCAGAGATTGATCGTATGGTAGCCGCGGTCGCGAAGGAGTATGAGGTGGATATGGAGACCGCCCTCTCCGAGCACCCCGACACGATACAGGAGGAGGAGGAAGCGGCGGCTGAGGTCTCCGAGGACGCTGTTGAGGCCATACTGGCGGAGATGACCACCAAGGCGACCTCCCCTACTCCGTCTAACGATACAGACCGGTGTCGGTTTAGCAACGGGGTGGAACTGACCTACTGTACGTTAAATGAGATGCGCTGGCAAAGACCCAACCCCTCGATCCCGTGGTCCTTACGTATCAAGGTAGTCGACACGGAAGCGGTCACTTCTCTCTGTCTAACCGAACTCCCCGATACGAAAGGAAACGATCAACATCTTCGACAGCACCCGTATGTTCAACTGTTTTATAGCCAGCCCACAGAGCACTGGACACTACACAGTGTGAATGGAAAGGAAGTCGCGGGTCGTATGAAGGAAACGCTAAAGAATATTACAACATTGAAAAAGATGAAGCTAATCTTTAGAAAGTAATGAAAAAAGAGGTTTAGGTTTTTTTCTTTTAAAACTTTTTTTTTTTTTGGTATAGATGACATTTTTTTTTTTAATAATTATTTTTATTGCTTTTTAGATATTTAGATTCATAACTATTTACTTGCCTTTGTAAAGGCCTTTAAGATTTTTTTTTTAAGTAATTTTACCCTTTTTTTTTTTAGATCTGTATACCGTACCTTCTTTCCATCGCCGTAGTTACTCATTGCTTATATGTAATTATATTTGTAACCCACTACTTTTTAACTTGTGTTGGCTTTATTGTTGAAATTATTTACCTTTGCTTACCCCCTTTTTCCTTTTCATTAATGTAAATCATCATAAGGATAGTAATAATAGGCACTGGATACAGAGGAAGTACGACACAAGGATAGAAAATGTCCTCCTCCTCCTCTCTAGCACAGAAATGGGTCCAACAGTACTGCCAACGGGTATCCATCCGTCATGGCTCTCCACCACTGCCAAAGTCGTTGGCTCCTCTTACCACCTCTCACGCCACAATGGATCAGAATAAACAGCAAACCGCTCCTTCTCCCTCCGTTAAACCGTCTGGAAACAGAAACCCTTCGCCTTCTTTTCCAGTGGTATGGGCTTGTACGTTAGGCTGTCGGGGAGAGCTGTGGGCGTCTGTAGTGGACCCAGGAAACGGGAAGGAATCCAGTAACAAGGAGGGAAGCGCAGAACGGGACACCGCCACAGTCCTTCCCAGTACCTCTCCCTCCACTACAACCACTCAGGGGAATGAAACAACATGGCGCCTACCATTAGATAGGGTGGCCTTGGCGAAGGAACTCTATCCACGCCTCCACCGTGCCATTCATCAGCATCGACAACAGCCGTTGCACTCCGGGACCACCACCGCCCATGGCCCCCAGCTGGTCAAGCAAGTGATTCTTACGCATCGTTTGTTGCACATTACGTTCACCACGGCGGTGTCGCGGGTGACACCCCTTTCGGCCGACGGTGGTCCGTCTGGCGTGGCTGCGTTACTGTCGGGAGGCCCTCAGGCATCCGCTGCCAAGCGAGCGGTGGCTGATGTGGTGGTGCAGCAACTCGCGGAAACGAAGAAAGACAGTCCGTTTTACCTACTGCGTCGTGGCAACTGGAAGTGTGCCTCCGATTACTATCAAGCGATGATGGCTACCTTCGAGGAGCGGTGGCGCCGTGAGACCGCGGCCCTACCGTCGGCACCAGTGTGGAGCACCATGTCAGGGAAAGAGGTGGAGGGGGAAGCACTCTTACACCTTCTTAAAAGAGAGTTGTTTTCGCTTTCTCCAGAACTGTTTCTAACAGAGAAGACGGCGACGATGACAATAAATGAAGTCGATCTTTCCACCGTACTCCCCCGCCTCTGCCAGTCCAATGCATTCCGTCACCACACCTTTTTCTGCTCCCCCTCCGATCATGGAGATCACTTCCTCTTCCACACCTCTCTCACCGATCTCCCTGGACTGATGCAGTTGGCCTTGAGAGAGGAGAAGACCGTACTGCCGCACTCTGGCCCGGAACACTCTGTCTATCAGTACTACAACGCCGGTACGCGGGAGACGACGTCGACGGAAGGAAAACGGGAAGAGGAGAAGAGACCCAAAAAGGTGTGGGACCCCGAGAGCTCGCTAGAAGAGAGGCAATTACACCTCATACGGTTGGCTTTAATGCCGTCCCTACGAGAGTTTTGTCGACTGCGCGTGTTTATTAGCTTTCTGCTCCTTACGGAAGTCTTGTTTCGGTCCGCTCGTCAGCTCGACGCTGTTATTTCCAGTCCGAGCACCACCGACTTGGCGGCCGACCCTCGCCTTCTCACCCTCGCCTCTCTCAACCTCGTCAATCAGGCGATTGGTGTAGGACGAGGGTTCACCTCCCACCTACTAGGCGATACGATGCACCGAAGGCGGTTTCTGCAAAAGATTAAAGTTAAACCCCCTGTAGAGGTAACCACACACCCTCACAGAAAGGAGACATTGCCACCCTCACTTTTCGATGCGCCCTCCGCGGTCCAACAACTTTATCAGGCGTTTCTAAAGACCCTGGAAAGGGAGTTCGGTCCTTTGCCAAAGAAAGCAAATCCCGTACCAGATAATAAATCCACCCACACGACCCCCACTAGTCCCCCTACTGCCGTGTTCCAAGTAAAACAATGGAAAGAGGAGCAAAAAGGGGAAGTGGTGTCTTTTTATTTGCAATGCGACCGCAGCGGAACCGACATCCCCTGGCCATTAGCCTTCGCTCCCACCCCCACAGCAACACCACCGGTGCCGTCGTTCCGTCTGACTCCTCTGATTCATCACTATCAAACCACCCACCACCCGCTCCTTTCCGCGAAAGAGGCAAAGAAGAGAATCAAAAGGGAAGTGTGGTTCACGGAGAGTAAACCCGCGTTGAAACAGCTAAGAGAGTGGTTGGAGGCGAACCAAAATAGAAAGTTGGTGTTAACTGTTCCTGAGAAAGAAAAGGAGGGGACGTCTTCGATGGAGGGGTTACTACAGAAAAGTACCACTTTTGTGCTGAAAGCGATCCCTTCTCCTCCTTCACCTTCCCGACCAGCAACGCACCGTCACCAACATTTTTCTGGAAGGAAATAGGAATCAATTTTTCTGCTGCTTTGTATATTAAAAAACAACAACTACCGGTTGAAAGTAAAAATTGAAAGAATAAACGAATTTTTATATGGATAACATTCAGGCTGTTTGTAGTTTTGTTTTGTTGAACTTACTGAAAGCGCCTTAAACTACCCCCCCTTTTCACTCTCCTTTTCCTTTTTGGTGTCCTGTAGCTTCTATTTTCCGTAAGTCCTCCCTCCCTTTCACACAATTTTATTCATGATGTTTAAGCCTTCTGTACTATCTTGCGGTGTACTGCTCCTCCTCACGACGGCGTCTCGGTGTGCCGCGGCGGCGGAAGAAGAGAAGAAGGAGGATTTTCAACTGTGGTGGGTGTGTCTTATCGCTAATCTGATCGCCACCGTAATTTTGGTGTATATTGCTTGGAGGAGGCCCGCAGACGTCAAGCTCCCCGGCAGCACCGTCATGACCGCACACGAGGAGGGAAGCGAAACAACGGTGAACGACGATATTAGCGATCAGGAAATTGAACAAATCAGAGAAGCAATTTACAACGAAAAGACTGTCGCGTAAGTGATATTGATTTTGCTTTCATCATTTTTGTTTTTCGAACACTCGTCTTCGAAGTATCATTAATTTCACTGGCAAATGCAACGTCTTTTTCTTTCTATTTTTCTTTTTCTTCGTTTTCGTTTCTTAAAATAGTTCATACAATAAATTCGGTATGAACAAATTTTCTCTCTCCCTCTACTTCTTTTCTCTTTTTTTTTTCTTGATGGTTTGAAAACCACATTCTGAAATCGATCTTTTTTTATTTATCTGTTCAACACCAATGAAAAAAAAAAAAGAAAATCAAAATAGAGTGTTCTCTATTACTGTACTCTAAGCGCGTAAAATAATGGCTTTCCCCCTTTTCAAGATTGTTGCTTGCACATCAGTTTTCTTCTCCCTATTCTCTCTTTATTTTTATTAGTCACCCTACTTCTCACAAAGGAAAAGAATCATAACAATAATGCAATTTTTCTTTCGTGCCGTCTTTTTCCTCGTACTGAGCGCCTTTGCAGTCCTTGTACACGCGGAAGAGAAGAAGAAGAAAGAATTCCCGCTGGTGTGGTTGTGTTTAGGTCTTACGATCCCCTGTGCGGTTATTGTCCTCTACATTGGTTACCGTCGGCCCGCCACGTTGGAGCTACCCGGCATGACGGTGATGCAGGCTACCAGTGGTGATGGACTGTCTTTCGAAGAAAAAGAGTTGCAGGATAGCAGTGAGAGTCGTGTTTAAGGACAAAAGAAAAGGACAGAAAGATGAAAGGGGTGAAGCTGATTTTGTTTTTGTTATTTAACAAAAGAGTAATCTCAAATATAATCTTTAGGGATACAGCGGAACGCTTCTGAACTCCTGCGAATAAAAACATGTAGTTTTTTGTTTGCCGTTATCCTTCACGACTAACAACGTGCTGTTTATTTTTCTTCTTTAAGGATTTTCTTACAATGTTGAAGTTTAGAACTGTTACTTACTTCACTTTATACTTTTATATAAAATTTTTTTTAATTCGGAAAGCGCTTTTTTTTATTATTTCGTTTCTTTTTATCCCCAATTGTTGTAACAAACTGAAAACAACAAAGAATAATAATAATAAAATGATATCATGTTTCACTGTTTCAGTGAACGTTTTGTTGAACAGTGTACTGTAAGGATTTCCCCTTTTCTGTGATATTTACCTTAACATGCTTCGTATCTCTTTATCTTTTAATCTCCCTTTCCCAAGCCCTTTACTTTCAAAATTATTATTTTTCATGTCTGGCCTGAAGCTTTTCTTACACAAGTGCTGCCCGTACTGCCACAAGGCGACCATCGCGGCGGCGGAGCGCAACATCCCTTTCGAGGCAGTGAGTGTAGAGCTGGGGGACGCGATGCCGGAGTGGTACAAGAAGATTAACCCGATGGAGACGGTGCCGACGCTGCAGACGGCCGACCTGTGCACGGGGGCCTCGACGGAGAAGTACATCTACGAGTCGAACCTGGTGGCCCAGTACTTTGACAACCTCGGCTCCCCCGCTGGCCAGCTGATGGGGTCGACGCCGTACCAGCGGCACCGCGTGGAGTTCTTTCTGAGTCAGGTGGGTGACCTCACTGGCGCCGCGTACAGCCTGCTCCGAGACCCGTACAACGAGGAGCGCCGCAAGTTCCTGGAGGACAACATTGTGTACCTGGAGGGCATCATGGCGGAGACGCAGACGACGGGTCCTTACTACCTGGACGAGCAGTTCTCGATGGCGGACGTGGCGCTGCTGCCCTTTCTGCTGCGGTTCAAGTCGGTGCTGCCCTATTACACCGGGTTCGACCTCTTTGCGAAGGCGCCGAGGCTGACGAAGCTGTACGCTGCTGGTGTGAAGCGCCCCTCTGTCCGCAAAGACCTGCTCACCCCTCAGGAGTACATCGGCTTCTACGCCAAGTTCCTCCCCAAGGACTTCCCCACCCTACAGGCAAAGGGGAACTATATTCTGTACTACAGCAAGTACTGTCCCTTTGCCGACCGTGCCCGACTGGCGTGTGCGGTGAAAGGCGTCACTCCCTACATGGTGGAGACTCCTATTCATCCGGAAGCGCCTTGGTTAAAGTACATCAACTTCCGCGAAACAGTTCCAGTCCTGGTTACCCCACAGGGAGAGATCATCTACGAAAGTCAACTGGTGGTGAACTACCTGGATCAGGTCTTCGCCAACCAAGGACTTCGCCTCCTCCCTCGTGGAAAGCCCAACGAAGAGTATGATGTACAATACTTTGTCACCATGGTCGGGTACTTTAACGACGCCCTCCACGGTATTTACAAGAACCCAACGAGTCAAGAGGCAAAGGATGAGATGAACTGGGCGGCGAAGCAGTTGGTCACGCTGCTGGACGCTCACCCCTTCGGTCCTGGTCCCTTCCACGGCGGTCAGTCCCCCAACGCCGGGGATATCGCTCTGATCTCCATGTTGCACCGTGCACGTATCTTTCAGAAGGAGCGGTGTCCCGGGTATGATCTGTTTGGGTCCTTTCCCCGTCTGGCTCAGCTCCTCGACGCGGCGTTGGCGATCAAAGAGATCCAAGCGGTATTCCTCCCTGTGGAAGAGTACATGGCGTTCTTCCGCAAGACTGGTCACTAAGCACACTGTACACTCACATATAAGTGTATATATATATGTAGGAGTGTAACCGTCTTTTCATCTACTATATTCTTTTCACTTTACAAAAGAGAGAAAAAAAAAAGCAAAAGAAAACATAAACATTGTGGTGATGTATGTAAAAAGGAGAAAAAAAAAAGACTATACAATTTATTTATTACTAGGAGAATGGGGCAATTTCCCTTACCTCTTGTTTTTTTTTTATTATTATTTCAATTTTTTGTGCGCTTTTAGTAGTGCAATTTTTTTATTAATCTAAATTAATCTGTTTTTCTCTTTCGTGAAATATGCCTCCCATGTTTATTGTCTTGCATACGATATACTTCTCAACCTTTTCTTATTGAATAAGCACGGAACATGACACTCCCAGTCTTGTATCTAAACAAGTGCTGCCCGTACTGCCACAAGGCGACCATCGCGGCGGCGGAGCGCAACATCCCTTTCGAGGCAGTGAGTGTAGAGCTGGGGGACGCGATGCCGGAGTGGTACAAGAAGATTAACCCGATGGAGACGGTGCCGACGCTGCAGACGGCCGACCTGTGCACGGGGGCCTCGACGGAGAAGTACATCTACGAGTCGAACCTGGTGGCCCAGTACTTTGACAACCTCGGCTCCCCCGCTGGCCAGCTGATGGGGTCGACGCCGTACCAGCGGCACCGCGTGGAGTTCTTTCTGAGTCAGGTGGGTGACCTCACTGGCGCCGCGTACAGCCTGCTCCGAGACCCGTACAACGAGGAGCGCCGCAAGTTCCTGGAGGACAACATTGTGTACCTGGAGGGCATCATGGCGGAGACGCAGACGACGGGTCCTTACTACCTGGACGAGCAGTTCTCGATGGCGGACGTGGCGCTGCTGCCCTTTCTGCTGCGGTTCAAGTCGGTGCTGCCCTATTACACCGGGTTCGACCTCTTTGCGAAGGCGCCGAGGCTGACGAAGCTGTACGCTGCTGGTGTGAAGCGCCCCTCTGTCCGCAAAGACCTGCTCACCCCTCAGGAGTACATCGGCTTCTACGCCAAGTTCCTCCCCAAGGACTTCCCCACCCTACAGGCAAAGGGGAACTATATTCTGTTTGGCAATCGTTACTGCCCCTTCGTAGATCGCGTACGTGTGGCCTGTGCTCTAAAAGGTTTAGTGCCGTTTTACATTGAGGTCGACTTGCACCCCGAGGAACCGTGGCTGAAGTACGTAAACCGTGATGAAACAGTTCCAGTCCTTGTCACCCCGGTGGGTGAAATACTGACCGAAAGTTTGGACGAAGTGGAGTATCTTGACAACATATTCCCCCACACACTTCCTAAATTCCTACCGGCGAAGGGGATGAAGGATTCAGAAATGGAGGACTTTATCGACTGTGTGGGTTCCTTCACCAGTGCCATGTACGGATTCTTCTACAGCTCCCATGGAAAGGGGGCGAGAGCCAACATGGACTGTGCTTGTAGGGGCATTATAGCACTACTGGACCGACGAGCAGCGATGGGTCCTTTTCACGGGGGAGGTGCTGTGGACTTTGGAGATGTGGCGCTGCTCCCGATGCTGCTCCGGTTTCGTGTGTATCACCCGGAGCGTACAGGAGGCTACGATGTGCTCGCTGCGTTTCCACCGCTTTCCCGTTTGTTGGAGGCCGCATTGAAGCAACCTGAGGTGAGCCAGGTGTTTTTATCGAAAGAGGAGTACATGAAAGGGTTTAAGCCGGGTTTCTGATGCTAGGGGTTCTCCTCATCAAAAATTTTACTTTAAGACGGGGTCCAAGTCTGTCTTTGTTATTGCTATTACTTCCCTCCTTTTTGTTTTTTCTGTCAAAGGAAAGTAGAAGTGAAAAGGCTAACAAGTTTTGCTCCTGCTATACTTTCTTCCTGAAGGCAGACTCCGTTTTATCTTACTGTCATCTTTCTTTGATTTTAGTTCTCCTTATTATTATCACACACTCTCTCTCTCGCTATCTTTCTCTCGTCCTGTTTTTCTTAAGTTATAAAGGGGAAAAGCACCACGGATGGCGGAATATTTCTACGATAACTCCTCTGAGGTGTCGGAGGATGTATGGGTCGATGCGCCCAGTTCTCCGTCCGCTTCTCATCGCCAGGCAAGGAAGGAGCAGAGTAAACCCCTTTCTCTACACAAGAGGGTGAAGAGACAATCCACTCGACGGGCGGTGGAGGCGGTGCCACCCATCGATTGGATTGACATTGTCGGACATTCCCCTTCTGATGCACCCACAGAAAAGAAAAAGAAACGTTGATACGACTAAAATGGAAAAGGTTACACCAGTGTGTTGCATTTGTGGAATAATGAAAGTGATCTCCACAAGAATCTTGTTAAGATTTTTTTCCTTTTACCCTTATACAGTAATGGATTAATTTAAATCGAAGAGTCCTTATCCTGATTCAAGAAATGGGAGAAAGAATAACGACATACATTGTCAATGATGAGAAAAACAATGGTTCCCTTTTCCTAATATTTTTTTTTCTTGCTAATTTATTTTCGTTGCTACGCAAATTTTACCTTTTTTACTTCCCTCAACTAACATTCGCTTGTCAGTTTTTCCCTTTTTTTTTCTTCTACCTTTTTATGGAGGTTGCGTATTGCAAAGAAAAGAAAAATAACAAACAACACTTTGGAAGGGTAATATATACCGAAAACCCATTCCATTTTCCCTCTTTTTATTTTTAACTTTATTCCTTTCGAAAAATACGGACTGGGTGAATCCTATAAAATATATAAGAAAATACGCATTCCATGTCTACTGTCTTGTACAGTTTCTCTCCTTTTTTTTTTTGCTTAAAAACATACTTTGAAGAAAATTTCTGTAGTGATTTGCTGTGTGGTTAGTTAGTACGGATTTCATCAACTCCTCCATTATAGCTTCTATTCTCTTTTCTCTTTCGGCATCTTTTTTTTTGCTAGAAAAAATATTACAAACAGCTACTTATTATTTTAAGACCCGAACGAAAAACTAACTAGTAAAATAAAACTAAAAAGAGAAAAAAAATGAGTATTAATTTATTCGAGTACTTTGCAGAGAAGGTGGCGGCGATTCCCTACGAGGGTGACATCCTTTATCCGTTATTCGAAACGATGGTGAAGATCTGCAAGATGCCACTCTCTACATCGCCCCCTGAAGCGGAGGGAACTGCAAACGACAGTGATGACGAGTGGTTCTCTGCGGAGGAGGCGCCGGAGGTGGACGGGGATGGCGAGGAGCTAGAGGCCACCCTGAGGTACATCCGGGAACGAGAAGAAGAGGGAGCGGCGGAGCTCATTAGTACCCGAGCCAGAGAGGCGCTAATAAAAGAGTGGTTTAGTACAAATCCTCAACTTTTCGTGACGATATTTTATGCCGTGTGCGTGAAGCTGGTTCGGTTTCACTCGAAAGCGTTTTATTATCGGTGTATTGCAAAGTACCCGGTGGTGAACCTCCGACGGAAGCTAAGGGAGGTGCGAATGCTAGAAGAGGAGGAAAATGCACCTACGGATAAAGAAGCTTCAGAATTCCCAAGTGTAGATATTTATGTACAAAACCAAAAAGACCTTCCGCAGGTCGCGGAGCAGTTGGTTAATTATATGGTCGAGTCTTACGGTACACTATACAACAGTTCTTTTCAGTTTTTCGCCATGGAATACATGATGCACGGAGGAGCTTTCATTTCCTCCAATCCATCCCTCGTTCGTATCCTTGTTCTTCAGCTAGAACCCTACGTGCGTATGGTGCTCCGTCACCCCGACGGTCCCCGCGGTGGGTGGACGGAGTATTGTATATCGGTGGAAAAGCAGCGGGACCAATTTTTGCAACGTATGGCCCAACACGAATACCGACTCGAAAATGTTTTGTTTAAAAAAAAAAAGAAGGGAGAAGAAGAAGGTGAAGGGAATGACGAGGAGGAGTATGAGAGCGGTGTGTTCAGCTCAGAGGAGCCCAACGATAGTAATAACGACGAAGTAGTAGAGAAGGCAGAAGAGGAGCAACCTGATGACGACAACAAAGAAGAAGTAGAAGAAGTGGAGGAACCCTCACAAGAGACATTGGAAGCGGCTCGGGACTCCTTAATAGAACAACTGATGGAGTACAGCCAAAGTAAAACCCCTTTGAGTACTGCACTCTTTAGAGATGTTTGCGTGGTACGGGAATCTCATATCCATTCCTTGCAAGAGCGGGGCCAGTCCACGGCCGCCACCCCCAGTGCCACCCATGTGTTGTTCCCTACTGTATACCCGGAGGACCGGGATACATTCCTGGGCGGCCATGTGCGCGTGAGTCCTTACTGCAGTGAAGCGGAGGTACGGTACATGTTGGGGTGGCTTGGAGTTCCTACAGAAGATGATATTAACGACCCTAACTACTTTGTGAACCTGAAGGCCGTGTTGGGGGACCCTAGCGAACTCCTTTCTGCGGAGGAGCACCAAATCCTTCTGAATGGTTGCTGCGAGGTACACCTCCCCCCCGACGACGATCCCTTGAAAGAAGTGCTTACGATTGCCGTCGAGGACTTGTGCCTGCGCTTGTCATTGACCAATCCATTGTTGGTTGAAACCATAACTGGATACCAGTGCGACTGCTGCTGTCGAGGCGAGGTGGACATTGCCTTCCAGGCCGTTGTGTACAGTGACATTCGTAACAAGCAGCAGCTTTTTATTAAAGGCTGCGGTGGATTTGACGTGTGCTTGGGGTGTGTCGTGTACCTGTTTAAGTCCTCCGTTGTGCGGATAGCGGGGGCGGCGCACCCCACCGCCCGTCTACGTCGCCCGTTTCTTTCCCTAGACTCTCGCCGACCGCAGATGTGGATATGGTCGTTGACGGTGACGGAGGCGGAGGCGAAGGGGGAGCGGTGGGTAGTGGAGGCGGTGGTGGGACTGGCCATGTACACGACGCTTCCGTTGATGTGGACGGTGCCTGCGGCGACGCTGGCGGACCTGGAACAGGTGTGGGATGGGAACGCGCTGCGGCATGCGGAGGCGCCATCGTATGTGGAGGTGACACCGTCGCTGATGGCTGCCCTGCCGACGCCTCCAGCGGACTGGAGGACGCACTGCCTCGTGCAGCAGACCGGTAGCATGGACTCGGAGAGCGGCGGGAGGGGGTATGAGTGTGACGACAGAGAGAAGTGCGCGATCTGCCTTGGAGATCTGGGCGACGATACGCAAGTGCCTCTTCGCACCCTTTGCGGCCACTGGTTCCACGCGGGGTGCATTGAGAACATAAGGTCGACGGGCCACACCACGGCGGACGAGGCGGCGGCACCCGAGGCCGGGGAGGAAGAGGTGGAGAGGGGAGAGGGGTGTCCTCTGTGCCGTCGGAAGGATTACCTCCCAAAGGCGCACGCGATAGAGTCGTTCACGAAGGACAATCTGTACCGACTGCGACTGCAAGTGGAGGCACCGAAGGACGGCTCGCCGGTGGAGGTGGCGGTGGGGGTGCTGCTCTCGCGGGACGGCGTCTATCATAACCCTTCCAACATTGGGGCCATGGAAGTCTTTTCCGTTTCTCCGGGGTACCTTTATTCTAGTGAGTGGAACACCTCACAGTCATCTGCGGAAAGTGCTTGAGGTTTTTCGAGAATTATTCGTGTGGTAACCATAACCACTCTCATTTTGATCCGTAGTAGGATCTTTTTTACACATAGGCATACATCTATTTGTATATGTATATCAAATGTTTTATTCTCATTTTCGAAGTGACTTTCTTTGTCAGGCTCTGTTCTACTTTTTAAAAAAAAGCTTTCATAAAAATAAGGTACGTAGTTTCTGTCTATTGTTTTCTTATGGATTTACTTTAGTTTTTGTTTTCTCTTTTTCTTGCGTTTTAGCTTGAACCGTGTAGCGTCCTTCTTTATTTATTTTTTCAGAGAAGAGCTTGTGAATCCAATGGCTGAACCAAAGAAAAGTGGAAACCAGATGACCCAAGAGGCGATGCAGCAACGGGCCTATCAGCAGCACCGGGAGCGGCTGACGCAGGTAAAGCCCACCATCGACAATAAACCTCCGGAGAGCGCCAACTTCACTCGCCATGTGGGACGTCAAAAGAATAATGAAAAACAGTTTAACCAGGTAGAGTATGAAAATAAGGTGCTCGTCGACCGACTGGTGCACATCATGAACACCAAGGGTACGGTGGATAACTCGGAGCCGTGGAGAGATAAGAATAAAGGCGTAGACTCCCACCGGAAGCGTAACAACAAACAAACCGAGATTGACCGGGAGAACCAACGACTACTAGCTCGACTCCAGAACGCGAAGCCGACCTACTCCACCCAGAAGATGAAATCAGACCGAAAGAAAAATGAAACCTACGCCAACAATATTAGTCGTTACCCTTACCGTCCGATGGATCGTCCGGAACCCGAAGGAGTTGAGGAGAGAGGGGACGAAAGAGGGGAGAGGGTTTCACCTCCGCCAGGGGAGGGGGTAGAGGGGCGTCAAGCAGAGGAAGAGGAATACGAACAGGAAGACTTTGAAGATGACTTTGAGTCTGAGGAAGACTCCAACTAGTAGAGATATATCTGTGTTGGTTTATAGTCTTTTATAGTGGGTTTCTTTCTGTATTTGTTTTTAGGTTTCTCTTCTCACGTGTTGTTATGGTTCATGTATTATGATGTATATATAGGAGCATTTTTTGTGCTGGTACATAGTAAACCCTGGTTGTGAATTTAAGTTGAACTTGTTATTTTTCTACGTTTTGGTGGTCTTTCTGGTTTTCTGTTTTACTTGCTCTTTTTTTTCCTTTCAATTGTTTTTGGTGGTTGCATTTTATTTAACGGTTAATGTAGACTAGAAAAAATAAAAAGAAAAAAAAGTATAGATATAGACTAAAACAGTTTCCTTCAAATGGACGATTTACGCGACATGTCGGATGAACTGTCAGGCATACCCGTCACTGGTCTGGAGACTAAACTCCCTTTTGACGAGTCACTTCCACTAGACAGATCCACTTCCTTTTGTGGACCGACGACGACGAAAAGTGTGCAGCCCTCTTTTATGTGGTATGACAAGGTGAATATCTTTCGACGTATCGTCCCCTCTGGCGGTCTCATCGCCAACTGCTTCCAGTTGGGCTCCGTCACCCTTGGAGGTGGTATTATCAGCATGCCGGACAGTTTTCGTACCAGTGGGATCCTTATGGGGATTATTTATCTCGTTCTGATGTGTGCCATGACGGTGTACTCGATGCTGCAAATGGGCTATGCGATGCGCCTCACACACTTGGATAGTTTCGAGTCCATGGGTAGGGGCTTGCTGGGTCGCGGTGGGGATCTATTTGTGGGGTTGGTACTGGTGATCTCGTGCATTGGAGCAGCGATTGGCTACATCAATGCTACCGGGTCCCTTCTCCGACCGTTTCTGTACCTTTCCCCTAACACTCCAGAGTACTGGAAGAGTGATAATGGGGTGCGGTTGATCCAAACGTTAATCTGGGTCGTGCTTCTCCTTCCCGCCATTATACCGAAAAAACTCAACAGTATTCGCTACATTGCGGTGACGGGGGTGTGCTTTGTGCTCTATTTTGTGGTGGTGGTTATTGTCCACAGTTGTAACAATGGACTCCATAAAGGGATGCGGGACAACATGGCATACTTCACCACCGGCAATCAAGCCATCTACGGCCTTTCCATTTTTATTTTCGCCTTTCTCTGTCAAGGAATTTCCTATCCCATCTATTACGAGATGAAACCAGTTTCTAGTGTCCGTCAGCTCACCGTAGCTACCGCGATCAGCATGTCGGTGTGTACTCTGTTTTACATTCTAGTGGGTATATTTGGCTACTTTGACTTTGCCGATGCGGTGATGCCTTCTATCCTCGACAACTACGACCCACTTCACACCCCTTATGTGTTTGTCGCCTACATTGGAATGCTCATCAAGATTGTGGCTTGTTTCTGTGCTAACTGGGTCCCGATTCGGTACTTTTGTTACTACTACGCGCGACAAGATATATCCACCACCCCTTACTGGAAGCACACCCTCTTCTGTGTAGGGTTCTCGGGACTGATGCTAGTGGCGGGTCTCTTCATTCCCAAGGTGACATTAGCCTTTGGGCTCGTGGGCTCTCTTACAGGCGGGTTTATTGGTTTTATCTTCCCCGCACTCTTTTGGATGTACTGCGGTAACTGGAGCTTAAAGACGGTAGGGATATGGCACTGGCTGGCGACACAGTTTATGTTGCTAATGGGTGTGATTGCCATTGTGTGGGGCACCATCGCTACTATATACAGTACGATAAGTCCCTAAATTCATAGAATGTAACCCGTTTGGCTTACCTTTTGTAGGCTTCTGTACTAATAGGTTAGTGTACCATGGAGGTTTAGTAATAACTTTATGGTGAATAATCTGTTTTATTTTTTAATTTTTTGTGTTTCTGTCCATTTTTTTTTTTACGTTTCTCCGTATGATATGCGTGTCACCTTTTCTTTGTTGAAATCCATACACTTGGTATCCATTACCCTATAGACCTGTATACATAGAGTACAAAAAAAAAATAATGTATATACTTTTTTTTTTTTATAGAAAATATTATACTCAGAGCGGACAAATTTCTTTGTCTTTAGCATTACTTCTCTACTTTCTTTCTCTCCTTTATTTCCTTTACACGCTTTGTTCTTCTTATCATCAAGTGGTTTTACTGTTAGTTTCTTCGTTGAAGCCTTCCTTATAGATCTACATGGACCCGAATAATGAACTCTTGGTTGGTGTCTCCGGGGAGGTGGCGGGGATTCCGTTGTATCAGGAGAAGAAGCTGACGGAGTTACCCGCAGAGCCGGTAGAGTTGCAGGACTTCAATGCGTTCTCTTCGCCAGAGAGTACGCAGAATGGAGCCTCTTCTTCGCCTGGGGTGATGCGGAAGCTCTTGAAACCAATACAATATTTGGTCCCCTCTGGCGGTCTCATCGCCAACTGCTTCCAGTTGGGCTCTGTCACCCTAGGCGGTGGTATTATCAGCATGCCGGACAGTTTTCGTACCAGTGGGATTATCATGGCGATTATTTATCTCGTCGTCATGTGCGTGGTGACGGTGTACTCCATGACACAGATGGGCTACGTGATGCGTTTGACGCATTTGGAGAACTTTGAGTACACCGGTCAGGCCCTTTTTGGCCGTCTGGGGGGATTTTTCGTAGGACTCGTCATCTGCGTGTGTTGCTTAGGGGGAGCGATTGGCTATATCAGTGCCGCCGGCTCCCTTGTCCGACCGTTTCTGTATCTTTCCCCTAACACTCCACAGTACTGGAAAAGTGATAATGGGGTGCGACTGATTCAAACGTTAATTTGGCTGGTGTTTCTGTTGCCAGTGTCGATTCCAAAGCATTTGAATAGTGTTCGCTATATTGCGGTAGCGGGGGTGTGCTTTGTGCTCTACTTTGTGGTGGTGATTATTGTTCACAGTTGTACCAATGGACTGCAAAAAGGAATGCGGGACGGCATTGTGTTCTTCACCACCGGCAATCAAGCCATCTACGGCATGTCCATCTTTATTTTTTCGTTTCTCTGTCAAGGAATTTCCTATCCCATCTATTACGAGATGAAACCAAAGTCCTCCATCACTCAGCTCACGGTGGCAAGCGCCATTAGCATGTCGGTGTGTACTCTGTTTTACATTCTGGTGGGGGTATTTGGCTACTTTGACTTTGCCGGTGCGGTGATGCCTTCTATCCTCGACAACTACGACCCACTTCACACCCCTTACGTGTTTGTCGCCTACATTGGAATGCTCATTAAGATTATCGCCGCCTTCTGTGTAAATTGGATTCCAATCCGTAACTTTTTTTACTACTGTCTGCGGTGGGAGCTGGCTACCACCCCCTACTGGAAGCACACCCTCTTCTGCGTGGTGCTGTCGGGACTGTTGTTAGTAGCGGGTCTGTTCATTCCGAATGTCACAGTCGCCTTTGGCCTCGTTGGCGCTCTCACTGGCGGTTTCATGGGTTTTATTTTTCCATCACTGTTTTGGATGTACTGCGGGAACTGGAGCTTGAAGACGGTAGGGATATGGCACTGGCTGGCGACACAGGGAATGTTAATTGCGGGGGTTGTAGCGGTCATATGGGGCACCATTGCCACTATATACGGTCAGTTCTTCAGCGGATGAGAAAACACTAGACAAAAACATCATAAGTACAGTAACCTATATGATTCTTTCCGTTTTCACTAACACTTAAAAGGCTTTCTTTTTTTGCCCTTTGTATATTCTATGATAGTTTATTGTTATCACTTTTTGTTTTGTTGTTGTTCGTTTTCGAGGTTCATAGTTGAGGAGTAGTAATACTCCTTTTTCTATGCTTTGTTTTTCTATTATCTTTTAATCATTTCTGTAATACCTCACAAGTTGTAACGAAGGTACACTTGACACAATAAGTATGCATACGTAGTTATAAAAGGTTTACCGTGTACCTACACGAAGGTTGTTTCCTTTTAACCAGTATTTTGCAACCTGGAGTCCTGTTTTTGTTCCTGTTGCCTCTCCAGGTATCACTTATTCTCTCTTTGTACTTTTTTATTTTTTTCAAGAAGTAACTTTAGTATTTTTCTTTAGGCGTTTTTTGTGTTCATTTTCTTCCCCAAAGATGAATAACCAACCCTTGTCGGAGGAGATGGAGCAGCGAGAGGTCTACGGGGAGCCTCTGCATGAAAAATCTCTCAGCGAAAAAGTGTACGAGCACCCAGACTTGATCGAGCCCGACCAACGCACCACAGATGGGGCGGGACCGGAGGAACTTAATGCTTCACAGAAACCGAGTGGGTTTATTGGAACTATTGTTCATCTTATTCAGCGTGTTGTACCCAAAGGCAGTCTGGCGGCCAACTGCTTCCAGTTGGGCTCCGTCACTCTAGGCGGTGGTATTATCAGCATGCCGGACAGTTTTCGTACCAGCGGTATTGTGATGGCCGTCATTTACCTCGCAGTGGTGTGCACCTTGACGGTGTACTCCATGACCCAACTCGGCTTCGCGATGCGCATTACCCACCTGGAAAGTTACGAGCTGATGGGACAGGGCTTATTCGGCCGTTATGGGGGGTTCTTTGTGGGGTTCGTCATGTGCATTTCTTGTATTGGTACGGCCATTGGGTACGTCAGTGCCACCGACTCCTTAATGCGACCCATCCTGGAGCTCGCCCCCGGGACTCCGGACTACCTAAAGTCAGACAATGGGGTAAAACTGATTCAAACGTTAATTTGGGTCGTGCTTCTGCTTCCTGCGATTATACCGAAAAAACTCAATAGTATTCGTTATATCGCGGTGGCGGGTGTGTGCTTTGTGCTCTACTTTGTGGTTACCATCATCGTGCACAGCAGCATGAATGGGCTGAAGAAAGGGAAGCGGGATGGCATTGTGTACTTCACGACAGGGAATCAAGCCATTTATGCTCTCTCCATTTTCGTTTTTGCCTTCATGTGCCAAGGAATTGCCTATCCTGTGTATTACGAAATGCGTCCGCAGCCTTCTGTGAAGCAGTTGACAACAGCCAGCGCTATTGGCATGTCGGTATGCACGGTACTTTACATTCTTGCTGGTGTCTTTGGTTACTTTGACTTTGCAGATGAGGTGAAGCCGTCCATTCTTCACAACTACGACCCCGTACACACCCCCTATATCATGGTGTCATACATCGGTATGTTAGTAAAGATTGTCGCGTGTTTCTGTGCCAACTGGGTGCCCGTGCGTAACTTTATTTATTACTGTCTCGGGTGGAACCTCGCGACGACGCCTTACTGGTTGCACACCATCTTTTGTGTGCTAGTCTCTGGTATCATCTTGGTAGCAGGTCTCTTTATTCCCAGTGTAGATATTGCCTTTCTGCTGGTGGGCTCTCTCACCGGTGGTTTGGTTAGTTTTATCTTCCCCTCGCTGTTTTGGATGTACTGCGGTAATTGGAGTATACAGACGGTAGGGATATGGCACTGGCTGGCGACCCAGTTCATGTTGCTCGTGGGTGTGATTGCGACGGTTTGGGGGTTCATCGCGACTATTTACGGCTCCTTCATTGACACGTAAGGAAACCAACAAAGAGGGGTAAGGGTATTTAATCTCCGGAATCAAAAGTGCTTTCCTTTTTCTCTTTTTGTGATTCAAAGTGAATCACTTCTTCAGAAGGAAGTTGAGTGCACCCAGTACCTATAAGTACATGTCATCAAACTTTTCTTTTACTGTGTTGTAGAACCAATATTTTTTTTTTTAGTATCTCTAATATTGTTGTAACCATTTTCTTTTCTATCTATATGAATGAACATCGAACTTAATTAATCCTTTAATACAATTTTACTTTTTTTTTTTATAAAATTGCATTATTATTTATTTTCGATGCACAACGACAAAATAACACACAGTGCACATTTTTATCTTTTCACCTTCTCTTTCCTTCCTTTCCACTTTTCAATTTTTTAACAGACCCCACCTATTTTAAATTTACTGTCTGTTGTTTACTCCCTATGAGCACCCCAGCACAAAGCGGCCCCCGCGAGAGTGGGCAACCCTTCGGTGGGAACGCCCTTCCAGATACCGAAATCGCTGTATCCTACGACCCCATAAAGGAAGAGCTACAGGGAAAGTACTATGACCCTAATGCCTTCGAAGAGGCCGACCCAGCCGAGGAGGACACCCACGGCGAGGCAGCGGAGGAGTCTACCGAACCGAAGAACTGTATTGAAAAAGTGGTGCATCGGTTTCAACAAATAGTACCGAGAGGCGGTCTCATCGCCAACTGCTTCCAGTTGGGCTCCGTCACTTTAGGCGGTGGTATTATCAGCATGCCGGACAGTTTTCGTACCAGTGGGATTATCATGGCCGTCATATACCTCGTGGTGATGTGTTCCCTAACGGTGTACTCCATGACCCAACTCGGTTTCTCCATGCGTATTACCCATCTAGACAGTTATGAAGTGATGGGAAGAGCCCTTTTTGGCCGTGGTGGGGACATCTTTGTGGGGTTTGTCATGTGTATCTCCTCGGTTGGTACCGCGATCGCCTACGTCAGCGCCACCGATTCCATCATGCGACCCATCCTGGAACTTGCCCCCAACACACCAGACTACTTAAAGTCAGACAATGGGGTAAAACTGATTCAAACGTTAATTTGGGTCGTGCTTCTGCTTCCTGCGATTATACCGAAAAAACTCAACAGTATTCGTTATATTGCGGTGGCGGGTGTGTGCTTTGTGCTCTACTTTGTGGTTACCATCATCGTGCACAGTAGCATGAATGGGCTGAAAAAAGGGAAGCGGGATGAGATGGCTTACTTCACTACGGGGAATGAAGCCATCTTTGCCCTCTCCATCTTTGTTTTTGCCTTTATGTGTCAGACAATCGCGTACCCAGTGTATTACGAAATGCGACCGCAGCCTTCTGTGAAGCAGCTCACGATGGCGAGCGCGATAGGTATGTCGGCGTGTACGGTACTTTACATTCTTGCTGGTGTCTTTGGTTATTTTGACTTTGCCAATAATGTAAAGCCGTCCATTCTTCACAACTATGACCCCGTACACACCCCCTACATCATGGTGTCGTATGTAGGGATGCTGGTCAAGATCGTGGCTGCATTTTGCGCCAACTGGGTGCCCGTGCGTAACTTTATTTATTACTGTCTCGGGTGGAACCTCGCGACGACGCCCTACTGGTTACACACCATCTTTTGTGTGGTGGTCTCCGGCATCATCTTGGTAGCGGGCCTCTTCATTCCCAGCGTAGATATTGCCTTTGGTCTTGTGGGGTCCCTTACTGGCGGCTTTGTCAGCTTTTTCTTCCCCTCGCTGTTTTGGATGTACTGTGGCAATTGGAGCTTAAAGACGGTAGGGATATGGCACTGGTTGGGAACTCACTTTATGTTGCTAGTGGGTGTGATTGCGACGGTTTGGGGGTTCATCGCGACTATTTATAGCTCCTTTATTATATGAGCAGGGGAATAGTTTCTAAGCAGGAAGAAGAAGAAGGGAAGTGTGAAGATTACTACCGATAGATAAACAACTAAAAGGGTCTATCTAAACTCTTTTCTTCCGAGTCACCTTGCTAGAATCAAAGTAAATTGAATTTGGAGAATGGGTCAGCTAAACTTTTCACCTAATTCGGAGGAGTTTTTTTGAGAATTTACTTTACTTATTTATTTATATATATATATATTATTTTAAAGAAACGTTTTTTTTTTTCTTTTCGTATATGCTTGTTAAACTATTTCATCTCAAATTAAAAGAGGAAAGAAAATAGTTTATAGCTTATTTGCGTTTTTATTTTCTCTAACAGACAATAAGCTTTCTCATTGCACTTTCCTTCACCACGTCCTTCCACTCTTGATACGACTATCAATTTCGGTAGTCGTACTTTGAGATGCAATGCAATGATAATACTCAATTTTTTTTTTCTAATTCGTAAGCGATTCTTTTTTCCTTTTACTTCAATGTTCTCTATGTCACTGTCTGAGGTTGTTGTACTTGCTTCCCTTATCAGTACAATTATATAGCTATATTTTCTTTTGTTACCTTCAGAAAGATGAAAGAAATGCACGAGGTACAGTGACATGGAGTAATTTATATATATATAATATAATACCTTTCTCTAGTTTTTTTGTTATTCGTTTTTGGTTACTATTCCATCAGTGCATATTGTAGTAGTCATTCTTTAACGACTACAACATTCTCTCACACATTTTTTTCTTTTCTTTTAAAAGTGACATTTTTTTTTTATTTTTTATTTTTTTTTTCGTTTCGACCGACACACCTCTTACGCCGTTTTACCCGCGAAGAATGCAAGGAAATCAAGTCGTTCTCCCAAGGGAAGAACCGGCGCTTGTGGAAGACACAGTGTACGACGGAAAGTCTTTGGATGTGGATAAGTATTACAATCCGAAGCGGTTCGACCTGCAGGACCAGGTGGACGACGAGGAGTCGGAGGCAAGGGAAGAGGAAACTAGTACCCCTCCCAAAGGCTTCCAGAAGGCAGTGCACTGTTTTCAACAAATATTCCCCGCGGGTGGTATTGTGGTGAACTGCTTTCAGCTGGGCTGTGTCACTTTGGGGGGTGGTATTATCAGCATGGCGGATAGTTTTCGCACGAGTGGCATCTTGATGTCGGTGATTTATCTGGTGGTGATGTGCTGTGTCACCGTCTACACCATGTTACTGTTGGGCTACTCTATGCGTATTACCCATCTTGACAGTTTTGAGGTGATGGGAAGAGCCCTTTTTGGCCGTGGTGGGGACATCTTTGTGGGGTTTGTGCTCTGCTTGTCCTGCATTGGTACCGCGATAGCGTATGTGAACGCCATCGCCTCTATTGCCCGTCCCATCCTTCAAGAGGCCCCTGGCACCCCAGACTACCTCAAGTCCGACGACGGCGTCCGACTGATTCAAACACTGGTGTGGGTGGTATTTCTCCTCCCGGCCATCATTCCCAAGAAACTGAACAGTATTCGGTACGTGTCCATCACTGGGATCTGTTTTGTGTTTTACTTTGCCATCACCATCATTGTGCACAGTAGCCTTAATGGACTGTCCAAGGGGATGCGGGACAACATGGCGTACTTCACCACCGGCAATCAAGCCATCTTTGGACTCTCCATCTTTATCTTTGCCTTCATGTGTCAGGGGATCACCTACTCCGTGTATTACGAGATGAAACCGAAGCCGTGTGTGAGGCAACTGACCGTGGCGAGCGCGGTGGGGATGTCGGCGTGTACGATTCTTTACATTATGGCTGGCGCTTTCGGTTACTTGGACTTTGGAAGTGATATTCAACCCTCCATTCTCGATAACTACGACCCTATCCATACTCCCTATATGATGGTGTCCTATGTCGGGATGACTATAAAAATTGTGGCTGCATTTTGCTCCAACTGGGTCCCGATCCGTAACTTTATTTATTACTGCCTTGGGTGGAACCTCGCGACGACCCCTTACTGGCGACACGCCATCTTTTGTGTGCTAGTCTCTGGTATCATCTTGGTAGCGGGCCTCTTCATTCCCAAGGTGACGTTAGCCTTTGGTCTCGTGGGCTCTCTCACCGGTGGGTTTATCAGTTTTATCTTCCCAGCACTCTTTTGGATGTATTGCGGGAACTGGAGCTTGAAGACGGTAGGGATATGGCACTGGCTGGCGACACACTTTTTGTTAATCGGTGGTGTGATTGCTATTATCTGGGGCACTATCGGGACCATTTACGATTCCTTCATTGCTTAACGTAGAAACCGTTTTTTTTTTTTCCCTTTTCCTTTTTTTTTTTTTATTTAAAGGATTTTTTAGCGTTCGAGCTATTCTTACTTTACGCTTTTTTTATTTCATTTTTTCACTTGTTGTTTTTTAACACGAACTGTTTTTTTTTTTATAAGTTTTCCAAAAGTGTGAGAAGTGGTCCAAAGAACGAACGGAACCTCAGAAAAAGTACCATTTTCTGGTATGAAGTAAAGCGTCAACACGGTATTGTTATCGTAAAGAGAAACAAAATCTGAAACAACTTTTTATGCTTAACTTTCCGTGTTCCTTTTTTGCTGTTTTCATTGTAGTCCACTTTAATGTATTAAATTAGATAGAAAATGGGTTAAAATCTTCGCTTTTTTTTTTATTTTCGTCGATTTGCTTTACACGTGTTGAATAGATCCGAGAAAAAACTGTTAAAATACGTAAAACAAAAAAAAAAGTAGTTTTTGTCAATTATCACAGGTAGAAAAACGAAGGATCAGATGTTCAAAACTTTCCCTTACATCTCAAAAAGGAAAAGTTTGTTTATGAATTCAAACGTGTATAGTCACGCTTTTTTTTTTCTTTTCGTTAATTTTTTTTTTATATTTTCGTTCCTTTTTAAAAATATAAAATTTATTAAAGACAAATTTAAAAGTCTTTTAAATCAAAACAGCAACAACAAAAAGTGAATGGTAATACAATATAATTAATCAAACAGAATACAAATAAAACAAAATATAACATAAACAATAAACAAAATAAACAATTTTAAATAAAAATGCCAAAACTTATATAATTAAAGAGGTTAGTGATTAATATTCTTTGTTAGTATGAATGATACAATGGTGATATTTGGCTTGTATTTATGGAAAAGAAAATCTACTCTTTGGTTCAAGAAAAGATACTCTTCATCGTATTCTTTCTTTCTCTTCTCGAATGTATCCTGTTTTTTTGTTTTTCATCCCCTCGAATAATTTAGCTATTACTTTTCCACTGTTTTAGTAAAGATTCAGAAACTACCGTTTAGTTCCTTCACCTCTTTTTCACTTTTCCTCCATAAAACAGTGAAACAATGAAGCACAGAGGATACTCCAAGAAGAGGGACTCTCCTACCAATGACAGTGAGGAGGATTTGAGTTCGTGGACGGGTACGGAGGGCGGTGGTGCAGCGCCAGGTGGAAAAGAGTATGTATTCAAGGTCGTCGTGGTAGGGGACTACAACGTAGGCAAGACCACTTTTATCCGCCGCCTCCTCTCCACCAGCATCGACGACGACGACGACGACGAAGATGCGGATTTAAAAACTGATCACAATCTGGTAGTGATGCCGACTATCGGGGTGGAGTTTTTCTCCCGACTCGTGGAGGATGTGGTACCGGGAGTGAATGTGCGACTACAACTGTGGGATACCGCCGGACTGGAGCGGTACGCGGCCATGCACGCCAGTACGTTTCGGAATGCCTCACTGGTCATCGTACTGTACGACGTTACAGAGAAACAGACCCTTCGAAGTGCCGTCGACACCCACCTGGTCACCGCCGCCGAGTACATCCCAGACCTCGACCAACAAAACATTTTCATTGTAGGAAATAAAATCGATTTGCTCGAAGAATTTTACGCCGGAAAGCGAAAACCGAACGTGGAAAAGTTAAAAAGAGCGTTAAAGCGGAATCAAAAAGCGAGAGAACACCCAGAGGCCGCCTTCGCGCAGGACGATGAGGAGACCGACGACGTCAGTAGTTACGTGAAACCCTCTCGTCAAGAGGGCGCTGCGGCACCACCGTCAGGGGTCACCACACAGGAGGACCTAAAGTGCATCTTTGCCGATCTCTTTCCCGACGTCAACTATGGCGAGGTGAGTGCCAAGTACAAAAAGAATATGGCCGATGTGCTACTGCGGGTGTGTGTGTCTCTCTTGATCGAGGAGGGCGCTGTAGGGGAGGACCAAGTAACTCGCGAGGACTTGATCGCGATGAGTAAAGACGCACAAGCACAGTCGTTTTTGCCCGGAGGAAAAGACCTCAAGAACGGTTCGCTACTCTCCGCAAGCGTTCATACAGAGAAGTTTACCTCCCTCCCTGGAACGCCGTCTCCCTCGATGCTGAACCGAAAGACTGTCAACACCACTAAAAAGGAAGAAACGCCGGCGAAAAAAGGCTCCCCGACGACGCCATTCACTCCGGCCGTGAATGGTTCTTGGCGAAATACGAAACTGAACAGTGCCTTTTCCTTTGATCAACCGCCCTCCCTCGCGGGGGCCTCTTTCCCGGGTATATTTTCGCCCCAGGAGAACGACACAAAAGTGTTTAGCAGTCGCCAGAGTAGTGAAGGGCCCCCGGAGGTGGACTTTACGGATATGTCGCGTCCGGAGAGTAAACTACACTCCAAAACAAACGATTCACGTGTCAGTCGTGGAGTAAACAGCAATAAAAAGGCGAATACGGACGCTTCCCCTATTATTATTAATAATAATAATAACAACGCTGCCACCTCCCCTAATAGCGCAACGACAAAGAGGGAAAGAGAAAAGGCGGAAATGGACGCCTTGTTGAATCGAGCCAAGAACCGCGGGTCGAACCCCAAGAACAACACCCCCACCACTACCACCACCACCCCAGCCCCGGACTCCGTCGTCTCTCAGTCGGTTCTGGTGGACTTGGACGCCGCCGAGGACTCGCGTAGGGGTGGCACCTCCGCTAAACCCTTTCGCTCCATCCTCGACGACGAGCACGAGAAGCGACAGAAAGAGCTGGCTCGACTGGAGCCGGCGGAGGACAGCGATGAGGACGGATTACGGCTTCAAGATCACATTCAGAGCACGTTTGCCAAAATAGAGCACAATGCAGCGCTGGACAAGCAGGCGGGGGTGAAGGAAGAGTACTTGTTGAATAAGTATAAACCGGCCAAGAAAAAAGATAAGAAGGCATCCAAGGTTAAACTAACCGAAGATGGAAGCAAGAAGAAGGAATCCAAGTGCAAGTGTTAATTTTTAAAAAGAAAAGGAGCGTTTGGTTTTTTTTTGTTGCTTTTTTAAATACTGCCCCCCTTTGCGTTCGTATAAATTCACTTTGTTGTCTTATAGTATTTCTCTTTTTAATTCTACCGACTTTTCTATTAAGGAGGAGCTTAACTTAATATATTGTCCCGTACGCTTCACCCATTATGGTTTAAAATTTACGTTCCTTTATTCTCATTTTTTTTTCTCCCCTTTAAAAGGAATTACTTTAGAATGGCGACCCCTGGCTACTACAATTACGCGGCGGGCGGTAACTACCAACAGCAGCCCCCACCTCCCCCCGGTCCTGGGTACTCGTATCCACCACCACCCCAACAAGGTCCCTACAATAACGCTCCCCCTGCTCCTGTCAACTACGGCTACTCCAACCAGCCGCCTCCTCCTACCACCTACCCCACCGCCCCACAGGGGAACTATCCGCCTCCCCCTCCACAGAACTACAACCCTAATCCTAATCCTAATCCTTCGCCCAGCTATGACCCTAGCCCGAACAATGGAGACGCGGACAGTTCCACCGATGAGGAGGTGGACGAGAGAGGATTTTCGATCCGGTTTGGACGTCCAGGGCGACGTTATGGGTGTAACCGACCCCACCGCTGTCATCGCTGTCGTCGGCGTGTGTGTGTGTGCTACAACAGCGGGTACTGCCGTCCTCCTCCACGCCCTTATGGAGGGGGGTACGGCTGCGGGCCGTACGGTCGTCCTTCCTACGGGGGTCATCACGGTGGTTCTCACTGCGGGCCCCCGCCACACCACCACCACGGCAATAATGGGTGTAGTGTTATGTAGCACAACTTTGGAAAAGTATACATTTTTTTTTATTTTTAGTATTTGTTTCGTTTTCCTTTGTTTTTCTTTACAGTGGTTGCTACTACTTCACTCCAAAAACATACACAATGTGGAAAAGGGGTTATAATTGTATCTAACGAGGGTGAAGTGCTGCTATCATTTCCTCAACAACTTCATTTTCCGTTTCAATTTTACATTTCCTTGTACTTCCTCTCTCTCTCTCTCTCTGTTCTCTGTTTAGTATTCATCTTTTTTTTATATATTATTTGATTATGTTCCGTATCACCACCACACTGCACAAGACTCGGGCGGTGCTAGTCAGTGGGGCTCGTACCCCTTTTGTCAAGTCGCATGGATCTCTTCAGCGGGTTGACACGGTCGGTCTGGGCTGTGCGGCGGTGGACGGTTTATTGCAAAAGACCAAATTGGACCCCAATGAGATTGATCACCTTATATGGGGGAACGTAGTCCTGCAGGGCTCCGCGCACAACTGTGCCCGAGAGATCATCATGGATCTGAATCTCCCAAAGAAAATACCGGCGCACCTCACCAGTATGGCCTGCGCGAGTGGACTGAACGCGATGGCACAGGCCGTGATGATGATTGAGACTGGCAATGCGGAGGTGGTCGTGGCAGGAGGCAGCGATAGCATGAGTAACACGGAGGTCCCCATACCGCGCTCTGTGATGTACGGGTTGAACGCCATGAAGAAAGGAGGGTTCCCTGCGTTTGCCGCGGAGGCTGGTACCGATGTGAAGGGGTGGCTGCCCGACTTTGGAGGCCGAGCGGACCGCACATCGGGGAAGTCGATGGGGTTCTTTGGAGACGGTATTGCGGAGCGGTATCACATCTCTCGAGAGGCACAGGAGGCGCTCGCGATTCGGTCTCACGAGAAAGCCGCTGAAGCCGAGAAGAAGGGCTACCTGGCGGAGGAGATCACACCTGTGAAGACCCAAGTAAAAGGGAAAGAGAGTGTCATTACACAAGACGACTACCTGCAACGGGATATTGCCAAAATGCAAGCCAAAATGCCTTCCTTGAAACCGGCCTTCCGCCCGCTGCCGAACGGCACCATCACCGCCGCCACTTCCACTGGCTTTACCGACGGCGGCTCGGCGTTGTTGATCATGTCCGAAGAAAAGGCGAAAGCACTAGGGTACCCGACGGATGTATCCGTGAAAAGCTGGCAGTTCACCGCGCTCAACCCGTACCCCGACCTCTTGCTGGCCCCTGTGCTTGGCTGGGGTCCGTGCCTGAAGAAGGCAGGTATCACCATCGATGAGGTAGGTCGGTTTGAGATCCACGAGGCTTTTGCCGCGCAAGTCTTGGCTACCTTGAAGTGCCTACAGTCACCAGAGTTTTTCGCCGAACACACTGGAAAGAAGGAAGCCTTTTTGAAGAAACCACTGGATGAGTCCAAACTAAACGTGAATGGCAGCTCCTTGGCGTTAGGTCACCCTTTCGCTGCCACTGGTGGTCGGATCGCCATGACACTCGCCAATGAACTCCGTCGCAGTGGGGAACGGTACGGACTGGCGAGTATCTGCGCGGCGGGAGGACTAGGTGCCGTCGTTGTCCTCGAACACACTCCTAAAGCGTTGTAAAGGGCTGGCACCAGTGTTATACATTTTTTCCACGTGAAAACTGTATTCTTTTTTTTTTTTAATCTTCTTTTCTATTACTTTTTGATTTTTCCTTAAAACGATTTAGCGATTTTAACGTGTGTGTGTGTTTTTTTGTTTGACCTTTCTTTTCAGTTGTTTATTTATTTTTATATACTCTCTGTTGTCTTTTAAAGGAGCGTTCATAAATGTTCTAAACTTATTAGTTTAGAAGACGCAAAGAAGACTATTTTTTTATTCTCCAATTTCCTACTCGATGGTAGTGAAATAATTGCTCGTTACCGGTGTTATTTCTGTTTGTGCTGGGCTTACCTCTATAAAGCAACCATCCGAATCCTCCCTCATTTTCTTTTTATTATTATTATTATATTTAGTGTGTATTTTAATTTCAAGACAGTTGAAGTGTAGGATTTGTCGTTTAGTTTTTTCGGCAGTGGGTATGTCATCGCTTCTTTATGCCTCTTCACCCACCGAGGACCGCTGGAATTGGTATGTGGTGTACAAAAAACTAGAGCAACAGGATGAGGAAGTCTCATTACTGAAAGAAACAGTGAAAGCACTCCGGGTGGAAAAGGAGGCACACTACTCTAACGAACCAATTTTATTGGAGTTTAATACCCGAATAAAAAGACTTGAGACTGTCTTGGAGAAGTTGTCTCAACGATTGCAGTCGGTGGAAGAAGGCGTTTGTGATGTAGCCGAAACGATGAGGAGTTGTAATGTAGATGATAATAGTACAAAAGAAGAAAGGAGTAATGTCAATGTATTGTCTTTGCAAATGGAAACTTGTTTTGAACACGTGAAGGGGTTAAAGACGGAGTGGGATGCTCAAAAAAAACTACTTTCTGTGCCCACCACGACAGAACTGACTACTTTACGTCATGACTACAACGTCTGTCTGAGCGAAATTATGGACTCCAAGTCCAAGATGCATTTGCTAGAAAATTTAATTCATAGCTGGAAAAAAAAAGGAGAAACGAGTCAAGATGTGAATAGCTCTTTTGAAAAAAATATGCAGCTAAATTTGGAAGAAATGAGAAAGTGTGTTACTCAAGAACTACAGCAAAAAGAACAGAGTTGGAATTTAAAATTTAACTCTGCTGTCGAGAAGATGGTGGAAAGTTTAGATCGTATTCGTGACCTGTGCGATATTCGGGAAGGGGAAACGGAAAAAGCAACGGAATCTTTGCAAAGTATGGTGCAACTCACTGAAGAGATGGAAATACTGAAACAAAAACTCCTTACTGTGGAGGAAATATTGAAAAGAGATGGGGAAAATATGAATCAAAGAATTGATACACTGATGGACTCTCTTTCCCACACTGTACAAGAAGAGGAGAGAAGAAATTTGCTCTATCAGCAGGCGACGAATCAAACACTTCGAGAGTTAAATGAGAGCGTTGAAAGAATAAAACTAGAACTGAACTTGTTTCAAAGTAGAAAAGGTGTAGAGAGCTCTTATCGAGTAGAGAATGCTTTGGAGTATTGGTAACTTACTGAGAAAGGGAAAAATACGTATAGATTTGTATTACTGCTATTTTTGTTTTCATGGCTGTGGTATTACACAAAGTTTAAATTACATATTATTTTTCTTCTTTTACAAAACTCTTTCAGAGTACCCTTTAAAAAATAAGGACAGATAATGTTCACTCCTCTTATCCACTTTTTACATTTATTCTCCATCGCTCTCCTTCTCTTCGTTTTATTAATTCTAGTCTCCAGTTTAATAACTAAAGTTTTTTATTATTATTCCTTCATTATTATTACCTTTCTCTAATTTCGCTGCATGTCACAACCGTTGCAGGATGAAATCACTGGCGGTCAAGAGTTGAACGATGTGGATTACTCGACAAACGAGGAGGTACTGGGGGATATTTATCTCCCCGACAAGCTGGACCAGAACAACTTCCAACTAGACATGGACGCCGACGTGGACCACGTAAAGATGGGCATTGAGCGCAGGGACCAGGAGAGGGCAGAGTGGGTGGAGAGGCGCCGTCGCCCGAAGAATAAGGTGCAGAAAATAGTGTCGTATGTGATTCCTTACGGTGGATTGCTCTCCTCCGGGCTGAATCTGGCGAGTTCGTCGATCGGCGCTGGTATCATTTCCCTTCCCTCCTCGTTCGAAACCTCCGGGGTCATCATGTCGGTCATCTACCTCGTTGTGATTGCGATCCTCACTGTGTACTCCTTTACCCTCCTCGCGATTGCGGGGAAGCGGACTGGGATTCGAAACTATGAAGAAATCGTAGAGGCACTGATGGGGAAAGCCGGGGGTTACTTCTTGGGCTTTTGTCTGTGGTTTCTTAGTTTCTTTGCCGAGGTCTCCTACGCGCTCTCCTTGCGGGATATCATGACACAGTTTTTAGAGAACGGCCACGGCGTACCCCGCTACCTCCACATGAAGAGTGGCATCAATCTGCTGACGTCGATGCTGTGGCTCGTCTTTATGCTACCGTTGTGCATCCCTCGAGAGATCAACACCCTACGGTACTTTTCCTTCTTTGGTATTCTCTGTATCATCTTTTTCGTCATCTGCATGATTATTCATGCTTCCCAGAACGGGTTGAAGAATGGTATGCGGTCGGACCTGGTGATGTTTCAGACCGGCAACAAAGCCATTTTGGGAATGGCCAACTTTGTGTTCTCGCTGATTTGTCAGTTAAATTGCTATGAAGTTTTTAACGAAATGTATCGACCGACGGTGCGGCGTCTGACGATGGGCGCAGGGATTGGCGTGTTTCTGTGCTTTTGTTTGTACTTTATTGCCGGTTTCGTCGGGTACGCCGATTTTGGCCCTGCTGTAAATGATAAGTCGTCCTTGAAGATGTACAACCCTATCGCCTACCCACTGATGGGTGTCGCCTACGTCGGCATCATGTTCAAACTCTGCGTGGGGTATGGGCTGCACTTTATCCCAGTACGGGACTCCGTGTACTACTTCTGTGGTACCAATGTAAGCCGTGTGTCGTTTCCCTTTCACCTTCTCACAGTGGCCATCTTCACCACCGCCTCTCTTATATGCGGGCTGTTCATTCCTCGTATTAATTTGGTATACGGTCTCGTGGGAGGTTTCTCCGGGGGGTTTATTGGATTTATCTTTCCAGCCTACATGTACATGTACAGCGGTAACTGGACGCTGCGTAGTGTAGGCTGGTTCTACTACCTCATGACCTATTTCTTATTAATTGTAGGCGTGATTGCGGTGGTGTGGGGGACGTCAGCGACGATTTATGGTGAGGTGATCTCACACTAGTAGGAGCGACGAGGACGGCAGTTTTGAAAAACTGAAAAAATAAAATAATAATTGAAAACAGGACCACTAATGGTGTTTTTTTTTTTTTCTCATGTATACCAGGTGGAAAAGAAGAAAACACCCAAAGAAAAATATTTATTTGAGAGTAGTTTAATTATTACGATGAATTACCTTTTTTTTTTTATTTTATTATAGTAAATATAAAACTATACCACTAACTGTAATAATTAAGCGCTTCCGTAATTTCTTCAAAAAGAAAAGCAAAAAAAAAAAAGAAGGAAGTAACACAAAACAGAAAATAAAATTGAACGACGGAGACAAAATGAATGAATGTTTCAAGAGTTCTTAATCTTTTTTTTTTCCTGTCGTTGCTTCTTTACTCGTTTATTTATTTTTCATTTTTATTACTTCATACACTTTTCTTTATTATAATAATAAGGATAATGTATGTGTTCCGGTTTCACTAAACCAAAAAATTCAGAGCAAAAACTTATAGAATACGTCATCTATTTTTTAAAGTTATAAAAATGTACGTTTTTCTTCTCCTAGCATTTTTCAAAAATCCCTTTTTTTTCTTTTTTGACTGTGTTAGCCGAAAACTTATATTGCGTATCTTTTCGTATTTTATTACTAATATCATTATAATGAGTTTCTGTTTAAATCTTTCCGTGTTGTAAACCTTTTTTTTTTTTTTTGCTGTTAAATGTTTATTACGTTCTTCCACGTCTGTGTACTATGTCCGTGAAAATGGTTGTGTACTTTCTTAATTGAATCTCGAAAATCTCTTTGTTACTCTCGTTATTCTTTTCTTTTTTGCTTTGTAGTTCTATTTCTTTCATAGCCATCAAAAGAAAATCCTTTTTTATTTCATTGATTTTACTGCACGCTTATATCTTTTCGGCAAAAATAATCAAATAAACAGTATTTTATACCGTTATTATTATTATTTTTTATTAATCATCATTATTATTATTCCTTATTCAATCATGGACTGTAATACTGGAATGAACCTCGGCCAGCAACTCCGAAAGGATGGCCTCAACATGCAAGGACAGCCCATTTTTATGGACCCCGCGGCAAGGGCGATGGAGCAAGACGCCCTTATGCGTATGAACGCGACCGGCGGTAACATGGGCGCTGACTGGGCCCAGTCGATGCAGATGGCGAACGCCTCTCGACAGCAGCACGAGATGGAGCAGGCCTTTATGGCCCAGCAGTCCGGAGGCCTCATGAGAGAGGGAGCCCCCATGACGGCGATGGGGAACCCCATGCAGTCGATGCAGGCTGGGATGCAGTCGGCGGCGATGATGCAAGGGTTGCAGATGGGAATGATGTCGATGGTCCCCCGCTCCACCTACCAGCCCATGCAAGTGTTTAACCCTCAGCAGCAACAGACAGTCGCTCCCACACAGAAGGCGGCGACTATCGTCTCCAACACCGATAGCGCCTGGGCGGAGAAGTTGGGACAGCAAACCTTCTCTGAAGATTACTCCAACGTGCAGACCTTTGTCGCGGAAGGCCAGCCAGAGTCGACGGTGGAGGAAAAGACCAAAAACAGCGAATTTTACAGTTTTATGGATCGTATTCGGAATAAAGAACTGCTCATTGATGAGGAAAAAGGAGAGGTGGTGGCCGGCCCTGGTCCGCAACCCGACGTCCCTGAGGATGAAGAGTACCTGCGTAACTGGGCGACCGCGGAGGGGATGGAGGTGCCTCCCGGCGCCTTCAGTGGCGGTGTCGGCCACCAGGAGGACCCCTACCAGCGCGATCCAGAGATCACCGACGCGGAAGAGATTGACCAGTGGGCCCGCGAGTATGCCGAGATGCAGGAGAAGGCGCAGCAGAATGTCAACCGTACCGACTACCCTTTTGAGGACAACAATCCCTATTTATTCAACGAAGACCCCTTCAAGGATGGGCTGGAGATGTTGGAGATTGGCAACCTACCAGAAGCCGCGCTGGCCTTTGAGGCGGTGTGCAAGAAGGACAATAACAACCTTGAGGCCTGGAAGCGTCTGGGGACCACTCAAGCGGAGAATGAAAAGGATAACTTAGCCATCATTGCCTTCAACAACGCGCGTCGGCTTCAACCCAAAGACCTCGACGTCCACTCCCACCTCGCCGTCTCTCACACTAACGAGCGTAACACCGAAGCGGCCATGGCGTCCTTAAAAGCGTGGATCCTCAACCACCCCGACTATGAGAGCCTCTCCAACATTAAAGTAGAGATGGATCCCGATCAAGATCTTGAAATGACGGAAACGTTCTTTTTTGCCGACCCGACGCTCTATCGGGAGGCGAAACTGCTCTACAACGCCGCGATTGAGTTGAACCCCAATGACGTCAACCTTTATATTAACTTGGGTGTGCTGTACAATATTGCGCACGAGTACGACGAGGCGGCCGCGTGTCTGCGCCATGCGGTGGAGCTGAAGCCCAACGATGCCTCTCTGTGGAATAAGCTGGGCGCCTCCTACGCTAACGGCTCCAACACCCAACAGGCGGTCGAGGCGTACAACCACGCGCTCGACATCAACCCCGGCTACGTGAGAGCGATTTACAACTTGGCGATAGCGTATAGTAATTTGTCCAAGTACCAAGTGGCGGCCAAGTACTTTGTAAGGGCCATCGCAGCACAGAATGGAGGGACGAACCCTACCACGGAGGCGGCAGAGATTGCGACGAATAATATCTGGGAGATGTTGCGCATGACGTTGAACCTACTCGACCGCGAGGATTTGATCCAACTCACCTACGACCGTAACTTGGAACCGTTTGTGAAGGAGTTTGGCTTGGAGGGAGTTATTTAAAGGAGAAGGAGTGTGCTTTATTCTTTCTTCGAGTATTCCTTTCTAATTATTATTTTTTTTGTTGTTGTCACTCTGACGAAAAGGTTGACAAAGCTGTTTTAGATTGTTTTTTTTTTTTGTTGTCTATTGGGTGAAGGATTAAATGCCTCTTTTTATAATTTTCTTCCTTTTCTTTCCCGCTTTCCTTTATGACTTTTGTTCCCTGAACTTGATCTATAGTTGTTACTATTGTAATTATTTTTTATCTTTTTTTTTTTACTGACAGCGTCACGCAATGGGTCGTTTAGAAATTCGAGTGTGCGGTGCCCGTAACTTGGCTAATATTCAGAAAGTAGGAATGATTGACCCCTACGTCAAAGTAAAGTATGGGGATAAGAAGAATAAAAAAACCTTCATCAAGTACCGCTCCCGGGTCATCGAGAATAGTCAGAACCCTACGTGGAATGAGCTGTTCAAGTTTCAGATCGCCGACTACGACTCTTCTCAAATTCTGTTCGAGGTGTGGAACGACAACGTCGTCTCCGATGATTTATTGGGCAGTTACTCTCTCTCGCTGAACAGTCTGGAGAAAGGGGTGGTGAAGGACTACTGGGCCCTTCTGACCGGCACCGCGAAGAGTTCCTCCGAGCTGCACTTACGTATCTTGGCAGTTGACTTTGGCTTTGAGCCCTCCCCCGGCGCCAAGGTCATCTCCAGCCTCGAGGAGGACAACATGAACCCCCCGGCGAACCAAAACTCACGACCCCCAAAGAAGGACAACAACCCGTGTTACCAGCCCACCACCCTCCCGGTCGGTCCGCCACAGCCGGTCAGCTACGGCCACGTAGCGCCACAGTACCCTCCTGGACCCCCACAGGGCGGCTACTACGGGGCCCCACAGGGCAACCCCTATGCCCAGCCGCCTCCCCCTCCGAACATGTACCCCGGACCCCCGCCTCCGAATATGTACCAGCCGCAGCCCCAGTACCGTCCCCCGCCTCCCCAGCCCCAGGGACCGCCGGTGCAGTACGCCACCGGTATACCTCCCTTTTAAAAGTAGCTCTCGGCCCGGGATGGAAAAATAGTATTAACAATACTCAGAAGCTATACATTTTATTTTCCTTGATATTTTATTACACTTTCACCACTGAAAAGGTGGATATTTTTTTTTTTTCTTGCAATGAAAAAAAAAACAGAGTTGCACTCTACAATTATTTTTGTCAAAATGTAATGTAAACTGTAGACGTTCTTTTTTTTTCTTTTACCTAAACTGAGCTGGTAAAGTCGGTGGCTTAATCAAATGGTTATTTTCTAGCCTTTGTTTTTATCTTCTTATACCCTGTATTCACTTTAATTTCAGTGTGGTTAGTGCTGTTATTAGTCGTTTTTCTTTCTATTTGACTTAACATAAAAAAAAAAAAAGAAAATGGGAAGACTTGAGATTCGCCTATGCGGGGCACGGAATATTGGGGACATCCAGAAGGTCGGTACCCCCGATCCTTACGTCAAGGTGCAGCTGGGGGACGACAAAAAAAGTATGATTAAGTTTAGCACTCCTGTGGTGGACAATGACCTGGACCCTACCTTTAACCAACTCTTCAAGTTTCAGATCGCCGACCCAGACAGGCAAGCCGTCCGCTTTGAGCTGTGGAATGATAACATCTTCAAGGATGACCTGATGGGGA